>UESW01000530.1:0-31597 GCA_900491605.1 Calamus simplicifolius | reverse complement strand
AGATGGGATGGGAGGAAGATATGTTCACTGGATTGCCCCCTTATCCCGCTCTAGTAAAAGTTTTATAAGAACTTGTCTAGAGGAGATCATGGTCTCATAACATAGTGAGAGGACATAGATCTCAGTGACTGAACTTCTGGTCGAGCCTATTGATCTACCCTATCAGTACAGTCACATTTTCTTCTGAAGACCGAGTCCGCTCTTGCTATATTATTAAAACCGGGATGTTGTCGGATTGAAGAGGTGTTTGCCAACCAACTTTCATTAGAACTGAGATTACTCATAACATTTGCGTAGGATACTTTTTCCAAAGATAGAAAGATTTGATTATGTATCTGAAAGAGATATCTTTGTGATGGATGTCATTGTCACGGGCAACTATAAACCTTCCCAGCATTCTTTGGTACAGTTGCAGACTGTGGAGGAAAAAGGAAAGCTAGCTTGCCCTATGGAATGATTCTTACAAGATTTTTCTGAGTCAAGGAGTTGTTATATCTGACAGTGAGCCAATGAGGAATCTGAGGCATCAGACTTTTATAGCCTGGCCACCATTCATCGGATGGGTTTTATTAAGAAAATGAAAAATGGGAGGAAAGGATTAGTAGAAGAGAGAGCTACGGATGTTATGCACCAGGGTCCATTAGTTAGAACACTATTCACCTGCACCTCCGAGCCCTCCTACTTCAGCCCCTACTCCTGCCCCCGCTCCGTCATTTGATCCGACTTCCATCCTTTTCTGCTGGCTTTCTCAGATCTACAATTAATGCAACTCAAAGGACTTTTAGAAGATCAATCAGAAAAACTTAAATCAGAGTTTGAGAATAAATTCATGAATCTAAAGGAGACTCTATACTCACTTGATGATCGGATCACTAAAATTGAGTCTACTCTCAGCACCGTCAAAATCTTTAAGTGGAGATCTCAAGAATATTTTGAAGAGCTAAAGATATTTGCAGAGATGGCGAAACCTACTCTAAAAGCAATGCGAGCTACAAGATAAAATATCAACTTCTTGCACCTTGTAGATGAGAGACTAAAGGATTATGTAAAATTACAGACTGATGGAATGAAGAACATAGTTGATCATTTAACTAGGATTGTTAGAACTCATTTCTATGTATTAAATTTTCAATCCTTGCTATGTATTGAATTGTTGTTATGTTTTACTTTTTGATATCAATGTATTAAACACTTTAATGTATTAGAACTTTGATGAAATGAAATGTCTATTTGATTACTCAATGTAATTCTTTCTATCAACGAATGAATGAATGTTTATGCTTCTACCTTTTGTTGATAACAAAAAAGGGGGAGAGTTTTTTGTAGTCTTATGATTGAATATGCATATGAGAAAATCAAATTAATCAATGAGATAATTAATTGAATGATTAAGCTTCATAGGAGGAGCTACCTCATTCAGGGGGAGCCTAAGCATTTATGAATCAAAATAAATTCACAAAATCATGCAACTCAGTTTTTTGTCATCATCAAAAAGAGAGAGATTGTTGGGGAGTTTGTTGAAAAACTTTATGCCCCAATCCTTTTGATTTGATGATTACTAAAAGCCATGAGTATGATAAAAGATGTAATGAGTTTATTTACATGTGCAATGAATTTATTTTGAACATCAATGAGAATGTTAAAGTTTGAACATTAATCATTTTTAAGCTCAATGTTTAAGCTTTCAAAAAGAAATTTTATAATCAATGAGTTTTTGGAATACTTCTTGAATTTAATTCTTAATGTCAATTTTAGTGAATTCAAGTCAAAACAATGAATTAAATGAATCTGGAACGATTTTAAAGTCAATCAGAAAAGTTTCTGATTTTTGATACGTTCCGGAGCCGACTCTTGAGTTTCAGAGTGACTCCACTCAGAAAACAGAAATGTGTATCTGTCTCGGTCGACCCACGTAATTTCATGAGTCGACCCCGTTTTGTCGAGCCAACTCCATGACTGTGCGAGTCGACTCCGCTCAGACACCAGAAGAGTGTTTTTCTGAGCACTTCGCGAGTCGACCCCAACCTTTCATGAGTCGACCCCCGACTTTCAGGAGTCGACACTTTACTTTTGGTGAGTCGACCCCAGACTTTCCTAAACATTTCTATTTTTAGTATCACGAGCTCGAGCCGACTCGGGAAAAGCATGAGTCGACTCCCAGCAAATCTGGGCGAATGTTTACGGATGCCCTCAGCTCCAACGGTAAGTTTTTGATTAACGGCTATTTTCTTTATCTCTAACGGCTATATTCTTGCAGAATCTATAAATAGAGAAGCTGTTTTCAAATCAAAAAGAGAAGAATAGAGAGAAATTTATTTCAAAGAAAAAGAAGAGAAAATCGAAAAATAGAGCTTCAGTTGAAAAATCCGAGATTCAAAATAGAGTGAAAGAAAGAGTGTGAAATCAAAGGAAGTTCCTTCTGTGTTCAAGCTCGAATCCAAGGAAGCTTGAGAAAATCCAGTGCTATTCAAGAGTATCTCAAGAGATTTTCAACACTCGAAGAAAAGAGGGAAGCCCAAATCAACTCCATCACATCTACCGTGAAGAATCCAAGCTGAGGCCTGGTTCTACACCTCCAAGATTGAAGAAAAGGAGAAAAGCTCAAAGCCAACCAACTACAAATTAGGCTTATCTAAACTCTATCTTACATTTGTTTATCTGCTCATTAAGGAGCCATTGTAACTAAACAAATATTTCTTTCTTTGTGTCTAGCTCAATCTGGGGGATTGAACTAGTTGAGGTAGTCTACCTCGGTTCAAGCTTGGTTAAGCTGGGTTAAGGGTTTTTGTGCTGGTGACCCTTGAAAACCAGCTGGGTTCGTTGTGCGCCCGAGAAAACAATAAGTTCGAGTTGTGAGCTTGTAAAACAACTCTGCTGTAATCTAGGGTGATTATAGTGTGGACCCAAGTGAATCTTGGAGGGACATAGGTGTTGGATACACGAACCACTATAATTTCTTTTGTGTTTGCCATGTCTATTGTCTCTTCTCTATCTCTGTTTTATTCACTGCAATTATAATCACTTTGCATATTGCCTTCATTCATCTCAAGCTAATTAATTGAAAAGGTTAATTTTTAAAGAACACAATTCACCCCCCCCCCCTCTTGGGTTGTCATCTGGGCCAACATCCTCTGTCTTTGAGATGAAGGATATGGGTGAGGTAAATTTTGTGCTAGGAGTGAGGATCCTAAGGAACGTGCTAAGAAGTTTCTTGGTCTATCTTAAGGAACTTATATTGAGAAAATCTTGAAAACAATTCTGAATGAACTATTCGAGACCTGTTGATATCCCAATAGAAAAGAGATGTACTTTGAGTATTGATATGTGCCCTAGAACGGATGAGGAAAGAGAAAAGATGAGTAGAATTTCCCTATGCTAGTACTATAAAAAGTTTGATGTACACTATGTTGTGTATACGTTCTAATATTAGCTTTGCAGTAGGTTGGTCAGCTGGTACCAAAGCAATTTCAGGACCTACTCATTGGGATGCAGTGAGAGGATCTTTCGCTCTCTTCGTAGTACTACTAATCTCACCCTATGTTATCAGGAAAGGAATTTGATTAAAGGATTTTTTTTACTCTGATTGGGCTAGTGATAGAGACGAGCATAGATCTACTTCAGGATATGTGTTCATATTTGAATATGGAGCTATCTCTTAGTGCAGTAAGAAATAGAACTACACGGCCCTATCTACTATGGAAGCTGAATACATTGCTTGTTTGGCTACTGTCCAAGAGGCCGTGTTGCTGAGGAGGTTCTTAAGATGACTCAAGATAGCATCCAGTGCTTATGAGGCTATTCAGATATATTCTGATAGCATGACAGTGTTACAATATGCTAAAATCCTAAGTACCATGGAATGTCTAAGCATATTAATATTAGATACCACTTCATTCGGACATGGTCAAGCAAAGAGAGGTTACCCTTAGACATATCCCTACTAGCAAGATGTTGGTTGATCCATTGACTAAGCCCATTGCTAGAGATGTCTTCCAGACTCATATGAGAAGTCTGGGTCTGTATTGTATTTGACAGACAGGGATATATGGACATTGTAGAGTATGTGTTTTATATTGAAATGAAATGCTTTATTTTCATTATTATTATGATGGGTTCATATTGGTAGGCACATATGTTTATGAATATCACAGGCTTAGATCAGCCCACTCACACAGGTGATCACCCTAACACTTTTGTAGTGGACATGATGAACTAAAGTAGCTATGATGGATGCTTGAATTATTGTAAATAAATGCATGTGTTGACCCCAATTGATGATTTTGATGATTAACAAAACTATTTGAGTATAACTATTGGAGGCTCTAATGATTTTGATTAAGTGTTTCAGATTATAAGTCTATTGAATGATCAAAATCAGGAGTTACATCGTGTTCTGGATCGAATCTAATGTCTAGGTAAGATTGCAGACATTAGAGTCGACTCCGAGAATCACAGAGCCGACTCCGGAATCTGGCACGGAAGTTAGAGTCGACTCCGAGACTGTTAGAGTCGACTCTCACAGAAGAAGCAGAACGTCGATTTTTCTGGCCCCGACCTAGAGTCGACTCCGGGTAAGTTAGAGTCGACTCCAGAAAAGTTTCTTGTCGACCCCAGAAAAGTCAGAGACGACTCCAGAAATAACGTTTTAAAGTGTTTCGAGTTAGAGCCGACTCCAGAAAAGTTAGAGTCGACTCCAACCCACCTGGAACGAAAAATCAAATTGCCAGATCAGCTCTAACGGTAATATTTCTATTTTACCTTATTTCTAACGGATATATTTTGTTACAAGGTACACTCCAACGGATAGTTTTCTTCCAAAAATGGTTTGAAAGAAATCTATAAAAAGGGAAGACTATTGTTCAAAAAAAAGAACGAAAAAAAGAAAAAAAAGAGAGAAAATCGGAAATAGAGAAATCCCATTTCAAAAATCCGAAAAAGAGAGAGCCTGAATCTCAAGAGGAAAACCTTCTAGCTCAAATCCACTCCACTCCAAAAAGCTCAAGAGGAATCCAAGGCATTCAAATCAAAGTTTTGGTGGATTTCCCAACTTGGAGAAAGAGGATTCAGTTTCTTGCTTTTCAACCCTTCTCAACTGCTTCAACTGTGAAGAATCGGAGCTGAGGCTTGATTCAATCCAGCAAGAAGAAGAAGAAAAGAAGAAAAGCTCAAAAGCCAACCAATCTACAAATCAGGCTTTTCTAAACCTTGTTATTTATTTGATTATTTGCTCATTGAGGAGCTTTGTATTTGAAAAACAATATTTATTTGTTTGTATCTAGTTCAATCTGGGGGATTGAACTAGTGGAGGTAGTCTTACCTCGGTACAAGCTTGGTAAGCTTGTGTTAGGGTTTTTGTGCTGGTGAGCCCTTGAAAACCAGCTGGGTTCGTTGTGCGCCCGGGAAAACAACAAGTTTGAGTTGTGAGCTTGTAAAACAACTCGGCTGTAATCTAGGTGATTATAGTGTGGACCCAAGTGAATCTTGGGAGTGGACGTAGGTGTTGGATACACCGAACCACTATAAAATCTTTGTGTTTGCCGTGCTCTTTGTCTCTATCTCTATCTCTATCTTATTCACTGCACTTTATAGTTTTTGCATTTGCCTTCATTCATCTCAAGCAAACTATTTTAAAAAGGCTAATTTTTTAAAGAACCCAATTCACCCCCCCCTCTTGGGTTGTCATCTGGGCCAACAATTGGTATCAGAGCTAGTGCTCATTAGATTTTGATCACACGATCAAGAGCTAAAGATCCAAATGGCAACACAAGTTGGATCATTTGCTGAAGGTCATTCTACGAATAGACCTCCACTGTTTAATGGTTCAAATTATTCATATTGGAAAGCTAGAATGAGGATATTCATTCAAGCTTCTGACTATGACTATGGGGTGTTATAATTAATGGACCTAGTACACCCACACATGTTATTGATGGCACTATTGTTCCTAAGCCCGAAAGGGACTGGAATGATAATGATAGGAAGATGGCACAGCTTAACGCTAAAGCCATGAATGTTTTATATTGCTCTTTAGACGCTAATGAATTTAATAGAATCTCCACATGTAATTCCGCAAAGGAGATTTGGGATAGATTAGAGGTTACCCATGAGGGTACCAACCAAGTAAAAGAATCTAAAATTAATATTCTTGTTCATAAATATGAATTGTTTAGCATGGAACAATCTGAAACCATTGCATGCATGTACACTAGATTTACAGATATTGTAAATGGTTTGAAAAGTCTTGGTAAGACATATACTAACTCTGAACTTGTTCGAAAAATTCTTAGGTCACTACCAAGATCATGGGAAGCAAAAATGACAGCAATCCAAGAAGCAAAGGACCTCAACACTTTACCCTTAGAGGAGCTTCTAGGATCACTTATGACCCATGAGCTGACAATGAAGCAGCATGTAGAGGAGGACACAAAGAAGAAGAAAATGATTGCCCTCAAAGCTGCAAAAGAAGAAGAGAGCAGCAGCGATGATGATGATGATGATGATGAGACTGCTCTCTTAGCAAAAAATTTAAAAGATTTATGAGGAGAAAGAAACCCTTCCACAAGAAGAAATTTGGAGCAAAGTGGGAAGGAGAAAAGGATAAGAACAAGGACAAGGACAAAGAAAAAGAGAAAGACCCCTTGACTTGCTATGAGTGTAATAAACCGGGGCACTTTAGGAATGAATGTCCTAAATTGAAGAAAGCCTACAAAAAGAAAAAGAAGGCTTATGGCGACTTGGAGTGATAGCGAGAATCTTCTTCCGAAGAAGAAGAACAAAAGGAAGTCGCAAATGTATGTTTTATGGCGGACGACAACGATGAGGTAAGTTCCGATAACCCTTGCGATGAATTTGCATTTGATGAATTTTTGATGCTTTTAATGAACTTGTTGATTTCAAAGTTTTGAAAAAGAAATACAAGATTTTGAAAAATGAAAATTAACTTTCATTAAAGAAAAGGAAATCTTAATAATGAAGTTAAGAAACTTAAATCTGAAAATGAAATTTTAATAAAAGAAAAAGAATCAATTCAATGAAAATGATAAACTAAGAAAGAGGTTGAAAAATATAAGAACATAGTTGATAAGTTTACTTAAGCTCAACTAAATTAACATGTTATTAAATAGTCAAAAAGCAGTTTTTGACAAAGCCGGATTAGGGTATAACACTTTAGAAAACAAAAATCACTTAAAAATATTTTTGTGCGTGCTGGCCAAAGTAATTTTACATGCTTTAAATGTAATCAAAAAGGACATAAATCTTATGAATGTAAAATTCTAAAACCTAATAAAAACTTAAATATTAAAGGAAAGAAAATATGGGTTCCGAAAGGAACAATTTTGTTGCTACTAACCATGAAGGACCCAAGAAAGCTTGGGTACCTAAACATAAAGTTGATTTATTGCAGGAATGTCTTGTGGCCAAAAGATCAAAGAGAAAGTGGTATCTTGATAGTGGCTGCTCAAGACATATGACGGGTGACAAAGAAGAATTCATCACCCTTGAAGAAAAAGAGGAGGAGTTGTTACATTTGGCGATAATGGCAAAGGCCAAATCTTGGGGTTTGGTAACATTCAAATAACTCCCTCCACATATATTGAAATGTACTTTATGTTGATGGTTTAAAGCATAATTTAATTAGTATAAGTCAATTATGTGACAAAGGTTTTAAAGTATCATTTGAATCTTCTTTATGCACAGTAGCTAATCCCATTGATAATAGCATTGTTTTTATTGGAAATAGAAATGGCAATGTATACTTGATTGACTTAGACAAATTGTCTACTAATAATCATTGCTTAGTTGCTAATAATGCTAATATGAATGAGATTGGTTGGTTGTGGCATCGAAGATTAGGTCACGCAAGCACACACCTTATTTCAAAACTAATTAGAATGGATTTAGTAAAAGGACTACCTAAATAGATTTTGAAAATAACAAAATATGTGATGCATGTCAGTTTGGAAAACAAACGAGAAGTTCTTTTAAATCTAAAAATGTTGTTTCAACTTCTAGGCCATTAGAGCTACTTCACATGGACCTTTTTGGACCAACTAGAACCACAAGTCTAGGAGGAAAGAAATATGGTCTTGTGATAGTAGATGATTACTCTAGATTCACTTGGGTAATGTTTTTAGCTCACAAAGATGAGACTTTCTCGATATTCTGAAATTCTTCAAGAAAGTAACAAATGAGAAAAACACTACCATAGTGTCTCTAAGAAGTGATCATGGAACTGAATTTGAAAATCACTTATTTGAAAGTTTTTGCAATGAAAATGGTATTAATCATAATTTTTCTGCACCTAGGACCCCACAACAAAATGGAGTAGTTGAAAGGAAAAATAGGACTCTAGAAGACATGGCCCGTACCATGCTATGTGAAAGTAAACTCCCGAAATACTTTTGGGCGGAAGCTATTAACACAGCATGTTACATCCTAAATAGAGCTTAATAAGACCTATTTTAAAGAAAACACCTTATGAATTATGGCATGATAGAAAACCCAACATTAAATATTTTCATGCATTTGGTTGTAAATGTTTTATTCATAATAATGGTAAAAATAACTTAGGTAAATTTGATGCAAAATCTGATGAAGGAATATTCTTAGGTTATTCAACAACTAGTAAAGCATATAGAGTGTTCAATAAAGGAAGTTTAATTGTTGAAGAATCTATTCATGTAGTTTTTGATGAATCTTTAGCATCAAGTTCCAAAAGGATTGATGATGAGGAAGATACAAACATTCTCGAAAACAATCTTGAAAAACTTAATATTGATGTATCTTCAGATCATGAACAAGAAGCTAAAGATAATGATTCGCCTAATGCTGATGATATTAATACTAATCATAATGATATAGATCTACCAAGAGATTGGAGATACGCTTATAGTCATCCCAAGGAATTGATTATAGGTGATCCATCTCAAGGAATAAGAACTAGATCATCTATGAGAAATATTAGTAATCACCTTGCATTTGTTTCTCAAATTGAACCTAAAACCATTGAAGAAGCTGAAAAAGATAATAATTGGATGTTAGCTATGCAAGAAGAATTAAACCAATTCACTAGAAATAATGTATGGACATTAGTGGAAAGACCTAAAGATCATTCTGTTATAGGATCAAAATGGGTTTTTAGAAATAAACTAGATGAAAATGGCATAGTAATTAGAAACAAAGCTAGATTAGTTGCAAAAGGATATAATCAAGAAGAAGGTATTGATTTTGATGAAACCTTTGCACCTGTAGCTAGATTAGAAGCCATTAGGCTATTACTGCATTTGCATGTCACATGAACATTAATTTATTTCAAATGGATGTCAAAAGTGCATTTTTAAATGGATTAATAAATGAAGAAGTATGTAGAACAACCACCAGGTTTTGAAGATCATGAATTTTCAAATCACGTTTTTAAATTGCACAAAGCTTTATATGGTTTGAAACAAGCACCTAGAGCTTGGTATGATAGACTAAGTAAATTTTTGATTGAAAATGATTTTACAAGAGGAAATGTTGATAAAACATTGTTTTTGAAAAGAAAAGATAAAGATTTACTTGTAGTTCAAATTTATGTTGATGACATTGTATTTGGTGCTACTAACAATCTTCTATGTCAAGAGTTTGCTAAGTTAATGCAGGGAGAATTTGAAATGAGCATGATGGGAGAACTCAATTTCTTCCTTGGACTCCAAATCAAACAAAGCAAAGAGGGAATCTTTATCAACCAAACAAAGTACACAAGAGAAATTCTAAAGAAGTTTGGTATGGAATCAATCAAACCCCTCGGAACACCAATGAGTCCTTCATGCAAGCTGGACAAAGATGAAGAAGGTAAGAAGGTTGATCAAAAATATTATCGAGGTATAATCGGATCCCTACTTTACTTAACTGCAAGTAGACCAGACATAATGTTTGCTGTTTGCTTATGTGCTAGATTTCAGTCTGAACCTAAAGAATCACATTTAATTGCTGTTAAAAGAATACTAAGATACTTAAGTGGAACAAAAAATGTAGGTTTATGGTATTCTAGAGACTCAACATTAAATCTGATTGCTTATTCTGATTCTGATTATGCTGGATGTAAGTTAGATAGAAAAAGCACAAGTGGTGCATGCCAATTTTTAGGAAGTAACTTAATCTCATGGTTTAGCAAAAAGCAAAATTCGGTTGCATTATCTACTGCTGAAGCAGAATATGTTGCAGCTGGAAGTTGCTGTGCTCAAATCCTATGGATTAAGAGACAACTTGAAGACTATGGTATCACACTTGATAAGACACCTATAAGATGTGATAATACAAGTGCAATAAATCTAACTAAAAATCCAATTCAACATTCAAGAACAAAGCATATTGAAATAAGATATCACTTTATAAGAGAACATGTTGCCAATAATGAAATTTGTCTTGATTATGTGAATACTGAAGAACAACTGGCAGATATATTAACAAAACCCTTAAGTGAAGAGAGATTTTGTTATCTTAGAGGAGAATTAGGAGTTTGTGATCCTTTGGAATAGTTTTCTGAAACTCTTAAGGACATCTATCTAGATTTCATCAATTTCTTGAAAAATCTCGATATTTCAATAAGGAAATCTATCTAGATCTTGATTCATTGTTTCCCCAATTGCTAAGGAACATTTATCTAGAATTTGATGATTAATTTGAATAGTTTCAGATCCTTGAAACTTGATTTTTTATCTCTGAAACTGTTAGAGTCGACTCTGACAGTTTGTGGAGTCGACACCTTAGTTTTTGATGTTCTGTCTAAGCAATTAGAGCCGACTCTGGCTTTTGTAGAGCCGACTCTAATTCGAGCGCTGACAGACTTTCTGGTTCGGAGCCGACACCCAGTTTTGGGAGTCGACTCTAAGTCGAGCTAGGTCAAAAATAAAAAGGCGGAGTCGACCCCAAATCATTCCATCCGTCTCCCAAAACCCTCCAAAAAGCTCCAAAGCCTTTCCAACTTCCCCAATCTTCTCAAAACCTTTGATTAAACTTCCAATCTTCTCAATGGCACCTAAGAGGCGCGGTTTCGTCGGTGGAGCGTCCGTTCCACGAGGCGACGCACGATTCGGAGGCAACCCTCGCCATCCTCCTCTTCGGCCACTCAAGAAGATTCCCCTCCTTCACCCTCTTCACCCAAAGTTGATCATTTAGCCGGTAAGACCATTACAACTGGAAGAAAGGTCAACTTTGATTTCTTTGAGTCGGAAGGCTTCTCTATAGGAAGATGTTTGAAAGAAATGGGGTGGAAAAATTTGTTCATTAGATATCCCCACTTATCCAGCCTTAGTGAGAGAGTTTTACAATGGATTTAAGTAGAGGAGAAGGCGGTTTAATCAGTAGTAAGAGGAACTAGAGTTGAATAACTGCTGAAATCTTGGAAATTTATTGGAAATGCCCACAATGGTATTATGGAATATCAACATGATGATAGAAGTGGTGCATTGACAAGAATGTTAGGGAGAGATGTAACCGAGTTTGAGGAAATCTTGCAAATCAATTAAATCTGGAACTCAGGTTACTACATAACATATGTGGAAGAATTTTTTCCAAAAT
Source organism: Calamus simplicifolius (assembly GCA_900491605.1). NCBI lineage: Eukaryota > Viridiplantae > Streptophyta > Magnoliopsida > Arecales > Arecaceae > Calamus > Calamus simplicifolius. The sequence goes on along the minus strand of UESW01000530.1, from coordinate 20,035 downwards.
TGGTAGATTTGAGTATGTCTCGGAGCGAGACGTTCTTTTGATGGATTGTATAATAACTGGAAGGCCAGTCAACTTAGCTGGCATGATGATTGGATATATGGCAGAGGCTGCTACAAAGAAAAGATCTACACTGCCATATGGTATGATTCTGACATTAATCTTTAGAAGCCAAGGTGTGCTCATTATGGAGAATGAACCCCTAAGAAAATTGAGACACACTGACTATTATAGTATTTCTACTATTCATCGGATGGGCTTCAAGAAGTTAAATGGTGTTTGGATGAAAGGAGGAAGAGAGGAAAGAGCTGAGAGAGATAGAGCAGAAGAAACCAGAGTAGAAGATATCCCTGGACCATCCACTGGGACCATCAGTCCCTGATCCATTATTGCGGGACCATCTTCAGCTGGACCTTCAGAGGCCGGACCGAGCACATTCCCTCACCTCCACATCAGTCTATACTGCTTCTGGGAGATTCTCTGATGAACAGATTGGTCAGTTGAGAGCTTGCTTGCTGAGTATGATAGTCAGAGATCTCATGAATTAATCAATTAAAAGAAGACTTTAATCAGCTGAAAGAAGAACTTAATTCGAGACTGGACATGATCTCCTTTCCTTAAGCAATTCTGTTGAATCCTTTGGTGCTGAACTTCACAAAATCTTTGAAAGGATGGAAGGCATTGCTGATGGCTCGGGATCTTATGTTCATGCAACTGGTCAACTGAAGAAGGACATTGACCTTGCAGTCTCACAATTGAAGCTTGCCTTGAAAATTTTAAGAAATCTCAAAAAGATGATGTAATGGAAATCATAGGTCACTTGAAGAAAATTGTATTCAAACACATCTGACCTTGATTTTGATTTTGATAGTTTGTATTTAGGAATTTTTGAATATCTAATGTATTTCATTTTGGAATGTACATGAATCAACTATGTAATGTTTCTTACTTATGAAATGCAATTTCACATTTTCAAATATTGACTGCTTGAATCCCTATGTCTTATTGAATCTTTATCTAATACTCTCCTTATTGCTGATAACAAAAAAGGGGGAGAGATGGTTGAATATGCATGAATATGCAAAGAAAGAAAGACTTGAAATTTTAATGAGAGATGGTTGAATATGCATAAAGAAAGAAAGAAAGGGGAGAAATAATTGTTTATGCAAAATGACTTGAAATTTTAATCAGTTAAAATTGATGCTTATATAGGGGGAGCTATTCAATGCAGGGGGAGCTTAACAAAAAGCTCAATTGCAATTTTCTGCACATTTAGTTTAAATATTCATAATTGATGGATTATATTGAACTCATGCACAATTTTAAAAGTTTACTTTGAATATTGGCATCAAATCCTTCATTAAAAATGTTTTAAGCTTTAAAATGACTATAATCTTTAGTTCGAATGAATTTTTGAATGCATATACTCAAAGTTTTTGTTATCATCAAAAAGGGGGAGATTGTTGACCCAATTGATGATTTTGATGATTAACAAAACTATTTGAGTATAACAATTGAAGGCTCTAATGATTTTGATTAAGTGTTTCAGATTATAAGTCTATTGAATGATCAAAATCAGGAGTTACATCGTGTTCTGGATCGAATCTAATGTCTAGGTAAGATTGCAGACATTAGAGTCGACTCCGAGAATCACAGAGCCGACTCCGGATCTGGCACGGAAGTTAGAGTCGACTCCGAGACTGTTAGAGCCGACTCTCACAGAAAAGCAGAACGTGATTTTTCTGGCCCCGACCTAGAGTCGACTCCGGGTAAGTTAGAGTCGACTCCAGAAAAGTTTCTTGTCGACCCCAGAAAAGTCAGAGACGACTCCAGAAATAACGGATTAAAGTGTTTCGAGTTAGAGCCGACTCCAGAAAAGTTAGAGTCGACTCCAACCCACCTGGAACGAAAAATCAAATTGCCAGATCAGCTCTAACGGTAATATTTCTATTTTACCTTATTTCTAACGGATATATTTTGTTACAAGGTACACTCCAACGGATAGTTTTCTTCCAAAAATGGTTTGAAAGAAATCTATAAAAAGGGAAGACTATCATTCAAAAAAAGAAAAGAAAAAAAAAAAAAGAGAGAAAATCGGAAATAGAGAAATCCCAATTTCAAAAATCCGAAAAAGAGAGAGCCTGAATCTCAAGAGGAAAACCTTCTAGCTCAAATCCACTCCACTCCAAAAAGCTCAAGAGGAATCCAAGGCATTCAAATCAAAGTTTTGGTGGATTTCCCAAACTTGGAGAAAGAGGATCAGTTTCTTGCTTTTCAACCCTTCTCAACTGCTTCAACTGTGAAGAATCGGAGCTGAGGCTTGATTCAATCTAGCAAGGAGAAGAAGAAAAGAAGAAAAGAAGAAAAGCTCAAAAGCCAACCAATCTACAAATCAGGCTTTTCTAAACCTTGTTATTTATTTGATTATTTGCTCATTGAGGAGCTTTGTATTTGAAAAAATATTTCATTTGTTTGTATCTAGTTCAATCTGGGGGATTGAACTAGTGGAGGTAGTCTTACCTCGGTTCAAGCTTGGTAAGCTTGTGTTAGGGTTTTTGTGCTGGTGAGCCCTTGAAAACCAGCTGGGTTCGTTGTGCGCCCGGGAAAACAACAAGTTTGAGTTGTGAGCTTGTAAAACAACTCGGCTGTAATCTAGGAAGATTATAGTGTGGACCCAAGTGAATCTTGGGAGTGGACGTAGGTGTTGGATACACCGAACCACTATAAAATCTTTGTGTTTGCCGTGCTCTATTGTCTCTATCTCTATCTCTATCTTATTCACTGCAATTTATATTTACTTTGCATTTGCCTTCATTCATCTCAAGCAAAAATTTAAAGGCTAATTTTTAAAGAACCCAATTCACCCCCCCCCCCTCTTGGGTTGTCATCTGGGCCAACACATGTGTTGCAGATTGTATGGGTTGCATAAGATATTGTATGAGTTACAAAATGCATGAGTTGTAGGTTGTATAGTTACAAAATAGGCTACATAAATTATAATAATAAGTTGCCTTAGTTTGGACTGCGATAAGACTCAGGAGAGTTGAGTACGGAGTGCGTGCATACATGTATGGTGTATGATATTGATATGTCCATAGATCCGTACTAAGCCTATTATAGCCGAATTAGGAGCATTGGTGTGTGCTCGAGTCAGACAACTTTGTGATGTCTAGAGTTGTATTTGTCCGGTGTTTGAGTATGATATGGCCCATTGAGTGAGAGCTCCACTATAACATGCATTATGTTGCACGTGCTAAAGTCGACCCAATAGGGGATAACGTGATATATTTCCTTTCCATTACCACAAGAGCCCTATCATTATACGGTGTCCTTGGACTTGAACCAATATCATGAAGTTGGAATTCAGGATGACCTCCTTAGCCTTGTCCTTTAGGGTCATGGAATTAATATGGCCACATAAGATAATTCTAGGAAGTCTGGACAAAGATGAATTGGTATGAGTGTTCAAGAAAGATTATTAGCGATCACATCCTATATTTTTTGATCCATTGCTCGGCAATCATGTGCATGAGTTGCATGTGACTATGGACACAGATATTTGACTTAGTGTTTTTCAAGTACTACTCAAAATAAATCTTTTGAGGGATTAAGAGTGCTTGATTGAGGTATGATCGGATTTTCTTAGACACAAATGAGGTTGGACTGAATCACTTATGTGCTGTGTTAGTTATTTATTAACTTAATACAACGTTTTCACCGTATGCACCACGTGTAAATTTCGTCGGGTCGCACACCCCACTGCACTGCATGAGGAGAGAGGTGAGATGGCATTATGAGTAAGGTCCTATGTCGACGAGTGGGAAATTATTGTCTGGCTAACCTAGTCAATGCCAGGATGCCATGACATGACCTGGCTGACCTGGTCAATGCCAAGATGCCATGACATGACCTCTCCCTACCCCCTCACATGGCGTGCATTGAATGGCTTGCCCTCTCACATGGGGTGTGTCTCCTTGGATGAGAGTGATAAGGAGGGGGAGCGAGCTTCAATGAGCTCTGGTGAAGCAAAAGAGAACTTCCTTCTTCTCTCTTCTTCGTTCTTCCTCTCACTGTCCTCTCCCTTTTCGGCATTGCAACCCAAGGGTGTGGACATACTGGGGACTCTAGTAGTCCCCGACAACCGATCATAGGGTTCTCTCATTCAAGAATGTGTTGCTCTCTTTCATCCGTAGTATGCATCACTACCGAATTTTTTTTAAAAAATCCGCCGTTCATCCGGAATGGGCACCACGCTCTACTGTATACCATGGAGAATCAATGTGGTTGGCTAGCCATCCAACAAAGATTTTTTATATGGGGAATCTTGTCGCCATGTCAGCATCCAAGAGATGCAGGGAGGGAGGGGAGAGAGTGCCAATATATCTCCATTCCGTTCCCTTGGTGATCGCCAGTGGAAATAAAGGAAAAAATACTCACATCTCTTGCAGAACGATGCTCTTTATGAGGTCAGTTCTCTTCTTCTTTCTCCATGACTTCTTTGGATGGGTGCAGAAGAGTGGGGAGGAAAAAAAAAGATGAAAAAAAAGAAAGAAGAAGAAGAAGAAGGGATACAAGAGTAGACGAGGAAAAAAGAGAAGTTTTGATGCAAGGCATGTTAGAGATCTGTAAAAATCTATACATAAATATTGTATAGATTAATTCATGAAATAACAACAGGATCAATGTGATTAATTCATGAAATAATAACAGGATCAATGTATTACCTTCAACCATTGTTTATGATCTACCTTCTGAGGATCTAGATCAGGATCTTGATTGAGTTGAGTACTTTCAACCATTGTTTATGATTTACCTTCTGAGGATCTGGATCAGGATCTTGATTGAGTTGAATGCTTTCAACCAATGAGCAATCGCACAATGATGAGTTGAATGCTTTCAACCAACGAGCAATCGCACAATGATGGTGTATGCCCTTTCAACCAATGAGCAATCGTACAACAAAGGTATATGCCCTTAGGATTTGCTATTGATCAGGGACCCAATATGTCTCAGGCTTCTCTATAGTTTTCTCATTATAATATAAAAACTTCAGAAGGGATCTCTATTTATAGAGACTTTTTAACTCCCTTTCACCGCCTACTCTCATCAAATAGGCATTTTAAATTTTCAAAAGAGATATAATTATCACTTAATTACTTAGTGGATGGATATTGTTGAGAGTTAGATATACCTATAAGTGGTTATCAAATAAAATAAAATAAAATAGGACCATCAAATACTACATTCTCTCACTTGGTTCGTATATTTTATTTTAATCCATAGTCCTCAACAATGAATAAGAAACCAAATACATGAATCATGGCGATAGATCCTCTATAATTTAGTATTATCTTTCATGTATTACAATGCATTCAATTCCTTTACCACTATTCAAAATGTGACAACATAACATAATGAATAAACCCTATATTTATTCAGAGTCCAAAAAAAAATTTTGTCATTTCTCGAAAGTTAAATAATGTGTACACCCGAATGAGAAATAAATAAATAACTGAAATAAGAGTTTCTTTGTATAAGTAGTTGTCCATGTAACTAAATTATATCATGGAACCAACTCCCATTCGTACCACATGATCCTTAAAATTCTTAATTGGCATGCTTTTGGTCAAAGGATTAGCTATCATCAATTCAGTTCTAATGTGTTGTATGACCACTTTGTTTTTTTTAAACACGTTCTCTTATGACTAAATACTTAATGTTGATATATTTACTTTGACTACCACTATAAGAAAATACTGAAATAGCGATAAAAATTTAGCGACGCATCATTGCGTCGCTAAATTACGACCAAATTATGATGCCTCCACGACAACAAAACATTTTGACGCAATTAGTGACGCATTAGTGACTCAATAAATAGAAAAATAAAATAGAATTATGAAATATAAAATATTGCGATGCAACTCAATGCATCACAATATTTTTAAAAAAATTAATTATATTAAATAGCGACACAATAAATCAAAAATTAGAAAAATTATTTTTAATTTAGCATGCACTAATTGCGCATAATTATATTAAATAAAATTAATATTTATAAAATATAATTACGGAATAAAAATATTGCGACGCAACTCAGTGCGTCGCAATATTTTTAAAAAATTTAATTATGTTAAATAGCGATGCAATAGCAACGCAATAAAATAGTAAATTAATAAAAATAATTTTTAATTTAGCGACGCAAGTGTTGCATCGCAATGTTTTTTAAAAAAATAAATTTTATAAAAATATTAAATATAATTATGAAATAAAAATATTGCGATGCAACACAGTGCGTCGCAATATTTTTTAAAAAATTAATTATGTTAAATAGCGATGCAATAAAATAGTAAATTAATAAAAATAATTTTTAATTTAGTGACACAAGTATTGCATCACAATGTTTTTAAAAAAATTAAATTTTATAAAATATTAAAAAGAATTATGAAATAAAATATTGCGATGCAACACAGCGCATCGCAATGTTTTTAAAAAATTAATTATGTTAAATAGCGACGCAATAGCGATGCAATAAAATAGTAAATTAATAAAAATAAGTGGGTCCTAAAGATAAAGCGCAAGGCTGATGGATCAATTGACAAGTACAAGGCCCGTCTTGTAGCGAAAGGCGATACCCAGATAGAGGGTTTAGACTATGATGAGACATTTTCTTCTATGGTGAGATTTGCCTTTATTCGCTGATTCTAGCTATAATAGCTCATTTAGATTTGGAGCTACATCAGATGGATGTCAAAATAAAGTTTCTTAATAAAAGCCTGGATGAAATGATCTACATGGATCAACCTTTGGGCTTCATGACCAAAGGAAAGGAGGGCAAAGTATGCTGCCCTAATAGATCCATATATGGACTTAAGCAGTCATCTAGGCAGTGTACTTCAAGTTTCATAAAGTCATTACATCGATTAGCTTAACCATGACTGAGAAAGATCATAGTGTATACATTAAGAAATCAAATGATGGGATTCTAATTTTAGCATCATATGTGGATGACATCCTAATAGTTGAAAGTTCTATAAGGATGATCAATACCACTAAGGAGTGGTTGTCCTCTGTCTTTGAGATGAAGGATATGGGTGAGGTAAATTTTGTGCTAGGAGTGAGGATCTTAAGGAACGTGCTAAGAAGTTTCTTGGTCTGTTTCAAGGAACTTATATTGAGAAAATCTTGAAACAATTCTGAATGAACTATTCGAGACCTGTTGATATCCCAATACAAAAGAACTATACTTTGAGTATTGACCAGTGCCCTAGAACGGATGAGGAAAGAGAAAAGATGAGTAGAATTTCCTATGCTAGTACTATAAAAAGTTTGATGTACACTATGTTGTGTATACGTTCTAATATTAGCTTTGCAGTAGGCTTGGTCAGCTGGTACCAAAGCAATCCAGACCTACTCATTGGAATGCAGTGAAGAGGATCTTTTGCTATCTTCGTAGTACTACTAATCTCGCACTATGTTATCAGGAAAGCAATTTGAGATTAAAGGGTTTTTTTACTCTGATTGGGCTAGTGATAGAGACGAGCGTAGATCTACTTCAGGATATGTGTTCATCTTTGAAGATGGAGCTATCTCTTAGTGCAGTAAGAAATAGAACTACACAGCCCAATCTACTATGGAAGCTGAATACATTGCTTGTTCGGCTACTGTCCAAGAGGCCGTGTTGCTGAGGAAGGTTCTTGAGATGACTCGAGATACCATCCAGTGCTTATGAGGCTATTCAGATATATTCTGATAGCATGACAGTGTTACAATATGCTAAAAATCCTAAGTACCATGGAATGTCTAAGCATATTAATATTAGATACCACTTCATTCGGGATATGGTCAAGCAAAGAGAGGTTACCCTTAGACATATCCCTACTAGCAAGATGTTGGTTAATCCATTGACTAAGCCCATTGCTAAGGATGTCTTCCAGACTCATATGAGAAGTCTGGGTCTGTATTGTATTTGACAGACAGGGATTATATGGACATTGTAGACTATGTGTTATTTATATTGAAATGAAATGCTTATTTTCATTATTATTATGATGAGTTCATATTGGTAGGCACATATGTTTATGAATATCACAGGCTCAGATTAGCCCACTCACATAGGTGATCACTCTAACACTTTTGTAGTGGACAGGATGAGACTAAAGTAGCTATGATGGATGCTTGAATTATTGTAAATAAATGCATGTGTTGCAGATTGTATGGGTTGCATAAGATATTGTATGAGTTACAAAATGCATGAGTTGTAGGTTGTATAAGTTACAAAATGGGCTACATAAATTATAATAATAAGTTGCCTTAGTTTGGACTGAGATAAGACTCAGGAGAGTCGAGTACGGAGTACGTGCATACATGTATGGTGTATGTATATTGATATGTCCATGGATCCGTACTAAGCCTATTATAGCCGAATTAGGAGCATTGGTGTGTGCTCGAGTCAGGCAACTTTGTGATGTTTTGACTTGTATTCGTCCGGTGTTTGAGTATGATATGGCCCATTGAGTTAGAGCTCCACTATAACATGCATTATGTTGCATGTGTTAAAGTCAACCCAATAGGGGATAACGTGATATATTCCCTTTCCATTACCGCGTGAGCCCTATCATTATACGGTGTCCTTGGACTTGAGCCTATATCATGAAGTTGGAATTCAGGATGACTTCCTTAGCCTTGTCCTTTAGGGTCATGGAATTAATATGGCCACATAAGACAATTCTAGAAAGTCAACTGGACAAAGATGAATTGGTATGAGTGTTCAAGAAAGATTATTAGCGATCACATCCTATATTTTTTGATCCATTGCCCGGCAATCATGTGCATGAGTTGCATGTGACTATGGACATAGATATTTGACTTAGTGTTTTCAAGTACTACTCAAAATAAATCTTTTGAGGGATTAAGAGTGCTAGATTAAGGTATGATTGGATTTTCTTGGACACAAATGAGGTTGGACTGCATCTTATGTGCTGCGTTAGTTATTTATTAACTTAATACAACGTTTTCACTATATGCACCGCATGTAAATTTCGTCGGGTCGCACACCCCACTGCACTGCATGAGGAGAGAGGTGAGATGGCATTATGAGTAAGGTCCTATGTAGACGAGAAGGAAATTATTGTTTGGCTAACCTGGTCAATGCCAGGATGCCACGACATGACCTGGCTGACTTGGTCAATGCCAAGACGCCATGACATGACCTCTCCCTACCCCCTCACATGGCATGCATTTAATGGCTTGCCCTCTCACATGGGGTGTGTCTCCCTAGATGAGAGTGATAAAGAGGGGGAGCGGAGCTTCAATGAGCTCTAGTGAAGCAAAAGAGAACTTCCTTCTTCTTCTCTGCTCTTTGTTCTTCCTCTCACTGCCCTCTCACACAGGTGATTACCCTAACACTTTTGTAGTGGACAGGATGAGACTAAAGTAGCTATGATGGATGCTTGAATTATTGTAAATAAATGCATGTGTTGCAGATTGTATGGGTTGCACAAGATATTGTATGAGTTACAAAATGCATGAGTTGTAGGTTGTATAAGTTACAAAATGGGCTACATAAATTATAATAATAAGCTGCCTTAGTTTGGACTGAGATAAGACTCAGGAGAGTCGAGTACGGAGTACGTGCATACATGTATGGTGTATGTATATTGATATGTCCATAGATCCGTACTAAGCCTATTATAGCCGAATTAGGAGCATTGGTGTGTGCTCGAGTCAGGCAACTTTGTGATGTCAAGACTTGTATTTGTCCGGTGTTTGAGTATGATATGGCCCATTGAGTGAGAGCTCCACTATAACATGCATTATGTTGCACGTGCTAAAGTCGACCCAATAGGGGATAACGTGATATATTCCCTTTCCATTGCCGCATGAGCCCTATCATTATACGGTGTCTTTGGACTTGAGCCTATATCATGAAGTTGGAATTCAGGATGACTTCCTTAGCCTTCACTACAAGAAAATACTGAAATAGCGACGCAAATTTAGCGACGCATTCTTGCATCGCTAAATTGCGACCAAATTGCGACGCCTCCGCGACAATAAAAAATTGTGACTCAATTAGTGATGCATTAGCGACTCAATAAACTAGATAATCAAAAAAAATTAATTTTTTAATTTAGTGATGCAAATAATGCGTCGCAATATTTTTAAAATTAAATTTTATAAAATATAATTATGAAATAAAAATATTGCGATGCAACCAAATGCGTCGCATTGTTTTCAAAAAATTAATTATTTTAAATAGCGACGCAATAGCGATGCAATAAACCAGAAAATTTAAAATAATAATTTTTATTTAGCGATGCAAGTATTTTTATAAAATATAATTATGAAATAAAAATATTGCACCGCAATTCAGTGCGTCGCAATATTTTTTAAAAATTGATTATCTTAAATAGCGACACAAAAGCGATGCAATAAAATAGAAAATTAATAAAAATAATTTTTTTATTTGGCAACGCAAGTATTGCATCGTAATATTTTTTAAAAATAAATTTCATAAAAAAAATTAAAAGTAATTATGAAATAAAAATACTGTGACGCATTTGATTGCGTCGCAATATTTAAAAAAATTAATTATGTTAAGTAGCGACGCATTAGCGACGCAATAAATCAGAAAATTAAAAATTTAATTTTTAATTTAGCGACGCAAATAATGCGTCGCAATATTTTTTTAAAAAAAATTTTAAATATAATTAAAAGATAAAAAAATAAAAAATAAAAATTGCGACGCAATGAAATGCATTGCAATTGTTTTAAAAAATTAATTTTGGTATATGCGTCGGATCGGTCGTCGCGATCGGGATCACGGCTTGGATCGATCGCAACCGTCTAATCGTCGCCGATCGGATCGATCACGACTGTCCGAGATCGATCGTCGCCGATCGGGATCACAGCTTGGATCGATCGCAACAGTCGGATCGTCGCGATCGGACCGATCGCAATGGTCTGAGATCGATCGTCGCCGACCGGGATCATGGCTTGGATCGATCGCAACCGTCGGATCGTCGCCGATCGGATCGATCGCGATGATCCAGATCGATCGTCGCCGATCGGGATCATGGCTTGGATCGATCGCAACCGTTGGATCGTTGCCGATCGGATCGATCGCAACGGCCCGAGATCGATCGTCGCCGATCGGGATCAGGGCTTGGATCGATCACAACATCGGATCATCGCCGATCGGACCGATCTTAATGGACCGAGATCGGTCGTCGCCGATCGGGATCAGGGCTTGGATCGATCGCAACCATCGGATCATCGCCGATTGGATCGATCGCAACGGTCGAGATCGATCGTCACCGATCGGGATCACGGCTTGGATCGATCAACCATCGTCGTCGATCGACCGATCGCAATGTCTGAGATCGGTCGTCGCCGACCGGATCATGGCTTGGATCGATTGCAACCGTCGGATCATCCCGATCGGACCGATCGCAATGGCCCAAAATCGGTCGTTGTCGATCGGGATCAGGGCTTGGATCGATCGCAACCGTCAGATCGTCACCGATCGATCGATCGCGATGATCGGATCGGTCGTCGTCGATCGTGATCAGGGCTTGGATCGATCGCAACCATCGGATCATCGCTGATCGGACCGATCGCAACGTCCGAGATCGATCATCGCCATCGGATCAGGGCTTGGATCGATCGTAACCGTCGGATCGTCGCCAATCGGATCGATCGCGACGGTCGGAGATCGGTCATCGCCGATCGGGATCATGGCTTGGATCGATCGCAACCGTCAGATCGTAGCCGATCGGATCGATCGCAATAGTCCGAGATCGATCGTCGCCGATCGAGATCACAGCTTGAATCGATCGCAACCGTCGGATCGTTGCGATTGGATCGATCGCAACGCCCAAGATCGATCATTGCCGATCGGGATCAGGGCTTGGAATGATCGCAACCGTCAGATCGTCGCCGATCGAATCGATCGCAACGATCTGAGATCGATCGCTGATCGGGATCACGGCTTGGATCGATTGCAACCGTCGGATCGTCGCCGATCGGATCGATTGCAATGGTCAGAGATCGGTTGTCGCCGATCGAGATCAGGGCTTGGATCGATCGCAACCGTCGGATCGTTGCCGATCGGACGATCGCAACGGTCCGAGATCGGCCGTCGCCGATTGGGATCATGGCTTGGATCGATCGCAATCGTCGGATCGTCGCCGATTGGATCGATACGATGGTTCGAGATCGATCATCGCCGATCGGGATCACGGCTTGATCGATCGCAACCATCGGATCTTTGCCGATTGGATCGATCGCAATGGCCCAGATCGATCGTCACCGATCGGGATTAGGGATTGGAATGATCGCAACCGTTGGATCATCGCCGATCGGACCGATCTCAACGGCCCGAGATCGTCATTGCCATCGGGATCAGGGCTTGGATCGATCGCAACCGTCGGATCGATCGTGACGGTCCAAGATCGATCGTCGCCGATCGAGATCACGGCTTGGATCGATCGCAACTGTCAGATCATCGCCGATCGGATCATCACAACAGTCGAGATCGATCGTCACCGATCGGGATCATGACTTGGATCAATCACAACCGTCGGATCATCACTGATCGAACCGATCTCAACGGCTTGAGATCGGTCATCGCCGATTGTGATCAGGGCTTGGATCGATCGCAACCGTCGGATTGTCACCGATTGGATCGATCGCGACGGTCCGAGATCGATCGTCGCCGATCAGGATCACGGGTTGGATCGATCGCAACCGTCGGATCGTCGCCGATCGGATCGATCATGATGGTCCGAGATCGATCGTCGCCGATCGAGATCACGGCTTGGATCGATCGCAATCGTCGGATCATTGCCGATCGGATCGATTGTGACAGTCCGATCGATCGTCGCTGATCGAGATCATAGCTTTGATCGATCGCAACCATCGGATCGTTGCCGATCAGATCGATCGCAACGGCCCGAGATCGATCGTCGCGATTGGGATCAGGGCTTGGATCGATCACAACCGTCGGATCATCGCCGATCGAATCGATCTCAATGGCCCAAGATCGGTCATCGCCGATCGGGATCAAGGCTTGATCGATCGCAACCGTCGGATCATTGCCGATCGGATCGATCGTGAGACGGTTCGAGATCGATCCTCGCCGATCGGGATCACGGTTTGGATCGATCGCAACGTCGGATCGTTGCCGATCGGATCGATCACGATGGTCCGAGATCGATCGTCGCCGATCGGGATCACGGCTTGGATCAATCGCAACTGTCGGATCGTTGCTGATCGGATCGATCGCAATGCCCTAGATCGATCGTCGCTGATCAGGATCAAGGCTTGGATCGATCGCAACCGTCGAATCTTCGCCGATCAGACCGATCTCAATGGCCCGAGATCGGTCATCGCCGATCGGATTAGGGCTTCAATCGATCACAACCGTCGGATCATCGCCGATCGGATCGATCGCGACGGTCCGAGATCGATCGTCGCCGATCGGGATCACGGCTTGGATCGATCGCAACCATTGGATCGTCGCTGATCGGATCGATCGCGATGGTTGGAGATCGATCATCGCTGATCAGGATCACGGCTTGGATCGATCGCAACCATTGGATCATCATCGATCAGACCGATCGTAACGGTCCGAGATCAGGCATCGCCAACCGGGATCATGGCTTGGATCGATCACAACCGTCGGATCGTCACCGATCGGACCGATCGCAACGGCCCGAGATTAGTCATCACCGATCGAGATTAGAGCTTGGATCGATCGCAATCGTTGGATCGTCGTGATCGACCGATCGCCGCGGTCCAAGTCGGTCATGGCCGATCGGGATCAGGGCTTGGATCGATCGTAATTATTTTCAAAAAATATAATTTTTATCAATTATAATTATTAAAAAATATTGTGATGCATTAGCGACGTAATTTCTTAGAAAATAAAAATAATTTTTTAGAGAAAATAAGTTTTAATATTGCGATGCATATATTGCGTCGCAATGTTTTTTAGAAAAATAAATGTAATAAAAAATTTTAAAAAACATTGCGACGCATTAGCGACGTAATTTTCTAGAAAATAAAAATAATTTTCCTAGAGAAAACTGGTTTTAATATTGCGACGCATATATTGCGTCGCAATATTTCTTAGAAAAATAAATGTAATAAAAAAATTTAAAAAAAAACATTGCGACGCAATATATGCGTCGCAATTATTTTCAGAAAAGAAAATCAGTTTTAATATTGCGACGCATATATTGCATCGCAATGTTTTTAGAAAAATAAATGTAATAAAAAATTAAAAAAAAAACATTGCGACGTAATATATGTATCATAATTTTTTCAAAAATATAGTTTTATCAATTATATTAAAAAAAATTGCGATGCATTAGCGATGCAATTTCCAAGAAAATAAAAATAAATTTTTCAGAGAAAACCAGTTTTAATATTGCAACGCAATATTGCGTTGCAATATTTTTTTAGAAAAATAAATGTAATAAAAAAAATTAAAAAAAAACATTACGATGCAATATATGCATCGCAATTATTTTCAAAAATATAATTTTCTTCAAATATAATTATCAAATAAAAATATTGCGACGCATTAACGACACATTTTCAGAAAATAGAAATAATTTTTTCGCCGGACATTGGCACCAATTAGCGATGCATTAGCGATGCAATTTGTTGCGTCGCTAAGTTTTGCATAAAATAATAAAAAAGGCAAATTAGCGATGGATTAGCGATGCGTTCTTGCGTTGCTAATCCATAATAAATTTTTTTTAAAAAATAGCGAGTGATTAGCGACGCAAATTTGCGTCGCTAATCACTACTATTTAACCTCTGTCGCGCCCCCCCCCCCCCGCTTCTCTTCTTCTTCCTCTTCTTACCCTAACCGCCGCCGTCCGCTCCTCCAGCTCCCCCATCCTCTCCCCCGGCAGCAGCTCCCCCCACTCTGGCGGCGTCCCCTCTCGACCGAGGTAAGCCCCCCCTCCTCTTTTTTTTAAAAAAAACTAGGTTCCGGCCACGGTGGCCAGGCCACCAAAAAAAAATTAACAGAGGGGGGTTTTCCCCACCCCCCTTGGTCTTCCGGCCACGGCCGTGGCCGGAGAAGCCTTGGCCGTCTTCTCCAGCCATGACCGCTGTCGTGGCCAGCCGTGGCCTGGCCATGGTGGCCAGGCTACCAAAAAAATTTAACAGGGGGGTTTTCCTCACCCCCCTTCGTCTTCTCCGGCCATGGCCGCTGCTGTGGCCATCTTCTTCGGCCACGGCCGCTACCGTGGCCTGGTCACGGTGGCCAGGCCACCAAAAAAAAATTTAACAGGGGGTTTTCCCCACCCCACCTTCGTCTTCTCCGGCCACGGCCACGGCCGCTGCCGTGGCCGGCCGTGGCCTGGCCACGGTGGCCAGGCCACCAAAAAAAAAAATTTAACAGGGGGGTTTTTCCCACACCCTCTTGGTCTTCTCCGGCCACGGCCGCTGTCGTGGCCTGGCCACAGTGGCCAGGCCACCAAAAAAAAATTAACAGGGGGGTTTTCCCCACCACACCCCCCCCCCCCTCTTCTTCTTCGGCCACAGCCACGGTCGTGGCGGCCACGGTAGCCGGCCACCAAAAAAAAATTAACAGGGGGGTTTTCCCGACCCTGTTAATTTATGTCACACAATACTGATACTAAGTGATACTTGCTTCGATAGGACTAATTCAAATGGTCACACAATAGTATTACTATATATATAGAGAATGATCACTCTAATAAATTAATTAATTTATGTCATTAGTCGTAGCTCTTTAGATATACTGATTTAGCTCATCAATCATGACTCTTTAAATCAACTGATTTAACTCATAAATCGTAGCTATTTAGGTCAATTAATTTAGCTTATCAGTTTTAACTTTTCAAGTAAGCTGATTTTAGACCATCAACCTTAGCTCTTTAGATCATCAATTAAAACTCTTTAGATAGGTTGAGCTGAATTAGCTTAGCTATTTAGGTCAACTAATTTAGCTCATTAACCATAACTCTTTAGATTAGCTAATTTCAAAATAGCAGTCGTAGCTTTTCATTTCTTTATAGATGTTTATGCAATAATATTTGTGCATTTGTAGTTATTTACAATTGTTATGTCTTGATTATTTACATTCTGCTTCAAATTGAATGATGCATTAAATTATGTAATGCTAGAATGAAAGTCTATTGTAGTTTTATTTAATTTTCAGCAACAAATTAATAGTTTCAATGATTATATTTTAGTCTTCACAAACATTTATATTCGACATAATAATCTTAAGAAGTCAGTGACTATATATAGAACACTATTCCTATATATGTATAATTAACAAGAATTTATAAATAACAAGCATAAGTTCGATTGTCTTCGGATTTTCATATTATTAATCATAGCACTATAACCTTTAGACCCGTTTGAGAATTTGTAAGACTTAGTCTTGCAATTCTCAAATTATCCTGGTGGATAGTTTGAGAATACTTTTTGCGATATGTTAGTCTGCTATTAATCATCGTTGGTTGAGATTGCGGTTTGTATTTGCTCATACGTTCCCCTAGTGTGGCATATATGCCACACATTTAGGAGAACATATGAGAAAATGCTGCTAAATTTCAACGTAACCGATCGATGATAATTAATAGCAGAATAACATATCACAAAAAATATTCTTGAATGGGATAGGGCCTTACCTTTTAGACATGGAGTGAAGGTGGAATTAATTTAGGACACTTGAATGCTTATGAAGTCTCATGATTGAACGGACCGCCTTGCGGCCCGACCCGAACTCAAGCCCTAGCATTAGCCTGGCATGAACCTGTGCCTCGATCCTTGCTAGCACGCCAAGGATCGTAGCCGTGGTCCAGCCTTGCAGGGTAGGGACCTTAGTTGTGTAAAAGAATATTGGTTTAGTTATAAATGATTTAAATGGTTGTTATTAACCTTAGTTGTGTAAAAGAAATAATTTAGTTATATATTTAATAATGCTAATATAGTTTTCTAATGTGGTTTCCTTTAATAGTTTACTAGAAATTGTATAAGTCGGTCAAAAATGAGCGGGCTCGCTCGTGGATGTATGCAAGGATAAAAGATGGCTTGCTTAATCCAGATTTTCTGAATGGATTGGAAGATTTTATCGCATTTGCATGTAGCCAACATGAATGGATGGATGGGCCTAGGATTAGGTGCCCATGCAACTATCACAGGTATCAGAATAAAGCCTACAGAGATGTTGAAACTGTTAAGGTGCATTGTGTAAAAAGGGGTTTGTTCCTGATTACGATGTTTGGTACTGTTATGGTGAACCAGAGGAAATTTCCAGCAATTGTTACAAGCCAACAAGTGTCAATTTCCGTAGATGAACCATTTGTGAATTTAAACACATATGAAGAAATGATGATGAATGCATCGGGTAATGAATTCAATCAGAATACATTTATGGAAGAACCAAATTCAAATGCACAACAATTTTATGATATGTTGCGTGCTGCAAATCAAGAATTGTATCCTGGTTGTGAGGGCCATTCCCAGTTATCTACGGCTGCTCGGTTATTGAATATTAAGGCAGAATATCATTATCAGAAAAGGCGTTCAATTCTATAGTTGGGTTAATTAAGAAATTTTGCCAAATGATAATGTTGTAGCAGATAGTTTTTACTCAACGAAGAAGTTGTTGCGTGGGCTTGGGCTCCCAGTTAATAAGATCGATTGTTGCTTGAACAATTGCATGATATATTGGGGTGAAGACTCCGAGCTACGATGGTGTAAGATTTATGGGCAATCGAGGTACAAAAATGAAGGGGGAGCTAGTACAAGTAGGAAAAAAGTGTGCCTTACAAGAGGATGCATTACTTTCCTCTTACTCCATGCCTGCAGAGATTATACTGATCTGAGGCTACAGCTGCTGATATGAGATGGCATGCTGAACATGAATCTAAAGAGGATGAAATGCGGCATCCGTCAGATTCAAAAGCTTGGAAGCATTTCAATGAAAATCGTCCTGATTTCGCTGAAGATATAAGGAATGTGAGATTAGGTCTTTGTACCGATGGCTTCCAACCATTTGGTCAAGCGGGCCAACAGTATTCATGTTGGCCTATGATACTGACTGTGTATAACCTTCCTCCATGGAAGTGCATAAAAGATTCTGCAATGTTTTTGACAGTTTTGGTTCTAGGACCATCAAATCAAAGGAAAAGATTGATGTCTTCCTGCAACCGTTGGTGGCCAAATTGAAAATGTTGTGGAAACAGAGTCCTAGCCTACGACATTTCTATGAAACAGAATTTCATCATGAGAGCTGCTTTGATGTGGATAATAAGTGACTTCCCGGCATATGCAATGTTGTCTGGTTGGAGCACTGCTGGACGTCTGGCATGCCCCCATTGCATGTATGATTCGGATGCATTTACATTGCAGAAGAGTGGTAAGCAGTCATGGTTTGATAATCATAGGAAGTTTCTTCCTCCAAATCATCCTTATAGACGTAACTTGACCGCTTTTCGGAAGAAAAGCTGTCACAAAATTTGCCAAACCGGTTAGGTCCGGCACAGATATATTTGATACTATAGAGCATTTGGGGTTGAGGTATGCTTGGGAACCCGATGCAGATAGAATAAATGGCCGTATATGTAAAGAACATAACTAGAAGAGGAGTATATTTTTGGGATTTGCCGTATTGGAGCACAAATCTCATCCGGCACAACTTGGATGTTATGCATATCGAGAAAATTTCTTTGATAACATATTTAACATGGTGCTAACATCCGGGAAAAACAAAGACACTGCAAAGTCAAGAGAAGAACTTAATCAGTATTGCAGAAGAGGTTATTTGAGGAGGAGTGCCGACGAGACCTATCCTAAAGCCTGTTACACTCTTACAGAAATTCACGAGAAGTTTTATGTAACTGGCTTAGAGGGTTAAAATTTCCATATGGTTATGCCTCAAATATCGGTAGGTGTGTGGAATGCATAAGCTCAAGTTGTTCGGCATAAAGAGTCACGACTGCCATGTTTTCATGCAACGGTTATGCCTATAGCTTTTCGTGGAGTTGCTTCCGCAACATGTCTGGAAGGCATTGACGGAGCTCTGCTTGTTCTTCAAGGAGTTACTGCCTCTGTCATTACTTCTGCATCCATGGCAAGGCTTGAGGAGGAAATTCCAATTATTTTATGCAAGCTGGAGCGATATTTCCTTCCAGTTTTTTGACTCAAGGAGCATTTACGGTTCACTTGCCATAAGAAGCGAGCATAGGTGGTCCCGTGCAGTATCGCTGGCGTCTCCTTTCGAGAGGTAAATATATCATCATTAAGACATGTTGACATTTCAAATATTATTTCATTGCAGAAAATTGGTTAATTTTTTGTCTCAACTTTACATATAGGTACCTTAAGAAGCTAAAAAATAATGTGCGTAATAAGGCAGGGTTGAAGGTTCTATATGCAATGCACACTGGTCGAAGAAGTTTCAGCTTTTGGCTCGCATTACTTTGAAGGGTCACGTCCACACGAGGAGCCGAAATCTTGGTCGTAACAATGACGTATTGTGGATGAAGGAGAAACCTATGACGGTAGAATATCAATTTTTAAAGGTATCGGCCGTTCATTTATGGGGCAGAAGTCAAGAAATCTTAGCGATATGGAGTATAATGCAGCACATTATTACATCCTAATGAACTGAGAGAAGTCGATCCATATATGAGTAAGTGTATCTTCAATGCTTAATGGAACTTCTAATTTTAAATTACAATATACCATAATATTTAATTGCTAACATAAGTTTAATCCTTATCATCCCATAAGGATGTATTGTGATAGACAATGACAGATAAATCCCGACATCAGTCAAGTTGCAATTGGGCAGAAGTTAGAAACGAGTTCGCTTACTGGTTTTATGAATTTGTGAGTAGTATCACTCAATTAATTTCAATAATGACTTTTATTTTTTGAATTGGTTGTGAATAGCTTATTAATTTATAGGTAAACGGTCCATGGTCCACAACCGACAATATTTCATTAAATGTTTATCGCAATGGCTATTGAAGGACCGTAA
>UESW01000529.1:0-31614 GCA_900491605.1 Calamus simplicifolius | reverse complement strand
CCGATGCTGATCAAATGATGCAGATTGATATTGAACCATCCTGGATGGACCCCCTGCACCAGTACCTCAAAGAAGGGCTGTTGCCCACTGATAGAAAGGAAGCAAGGAAGTTGAAATTGCAATCACCTCATTATGTTCTGATTGATGACCGGCTGTACAAGTGGTCCTTCTCAATGCCGCTGCTCAAATGCCTCGACCAACAGAGGCCGACTATGCTCTTCGGGAGATCCACGAAGGCATCTATGGCAATCACCTCGGTGGTCGGGCCCTATGCCACAAAGTGCTGGGTCAAGGGTATTATTGGCCGACGATGAAAAAAGACGCTGATGACCTCGTTCAAACTTATGATTCATGCCAGAGGCATTCAAATGTCCAGAGGCTCCCCTCGGCACACCTGACTTTCATATCATCCCCCTGGCCCTTCGCCAAGTAGGGGATGGATATTCTTGGCCCTTTCCCCCTCGCAACGAGGCAAAGAAAGTTCTTATTTATTGCAATTGATTATTTTACTAAGTGCGTCGAAGCTGAAACAGTCGCCCAGATAACCGAAGCCCGCGCTAAATACTTCATGTGGAGATTCATCATCTACCGCTTCGGTCTTCCCCACACTATCATCACTGACAATGGGAAGCAGTTCAACAACCCTAAGTTTCGAGAGTTCTGCGAGGATCATGGCATTCTCCATCGCCTAACATCGGTCGGACATCCTCAAGCTAATGGAGAAGCCAAGGTAACCAACCGAACTCTCCTACAAGGAATCAAAGCTCGGCTCAACTGAGCACGAGGCCGATGGGCCGAGGAACTCCATCATGTATTGTAGGCATACCGAACTACTGAAAGAGTACCCACAGGGCAAACCCCATTCAAGATGGCTTTTGGTACAGAGGCTATCATCCCTATGAAAGTCGGACTCCCCTCCCCTCGTGTGGAAGGCTATTCAGAAGAATCGAATAACGAGCAGCTCCAAACTAATCTTGACTTAATAGAAGAAGTCAGGGAGAAGGCCCAAATCTGAATGGTCGCCTACCAACAAAGAGTAGCTCGCTATCATTCCACCAGAGTCCGAGGAAAGCTTTTCCTCCCCGGCGATCTGGTGCTTCGGAAGGCATCCGTCTCGAAACCACTTGAGCAAGAAAAATTATCCCCGAATTGGGAAGGTCCTTATCAAGTGACGGAAGTAATAAGACCCGGCACCTACAAACTCCAAGATTTGGATGGGAAATCTATTCCTCGGACGTGGAACTCAGATAATCTCCATGCATATCATTAGTGAAAGTATGCTCTTACTAAACTCATTTTGTTCATTGAATTAAATTTAATTCTCAAAGACTCGCAAAATCCTTATAACTCTTCTTGAAAGCTTCAATGAGATGCAGGTTTATAAATCCTCGGCCGGACTGAGCGATCTCCGTACCTTGACCGTGCTAAGTAAAATATATTTGACAAACCTCGGCCGAGTTGAGAGAGCTTTGTACCTTGGCCGCGCCAAGTAAAATATAATCTTGAAGCCTCGGCAAAGCCGAGTGACGGTCTTCGTACCTTGGCCGCGCCAAGTAAAATATAATCTTAAATCCTTGGTCAGGCCGAGAGATCTCCGCACCTTAGCCGCGCCAAGTAAAATATATTTGACAAACCTTAGCAGGGCCGAGAGAGCTTCGTACCTTGGCCGCGCCAAGTAAAATATTATCTTAAAGCCTTGGCCAAGCCGAGTGACGGTCTTCGTACCTTGGCAGCGCTAAGTAAATATAATCTTAAATCCTTGGCCGGGCCGAGCGATCTCTGTACCTTGGCCGTATCAAGTAAAATATATTTGACAAACCTCGTCCAGGCCGAGAGAGCTTCGTACCTTGGCCACACTAAGTAAAATATAATCTTGAAGCCACGGCCAAACCGAGTGACGGTCTCCGTACCTTAGCCACGCTAAGTAAAAATATATTTGACAAACCTCGGCCGGGCCGAGAGAGCTTCATACCTTAGTCGCACCAAGTAAAATATAATCTTGAAGCCTTGGCCAAGCCGAGTGACGGTCTCCGTACCTTGGCAGCGCTAAGTAAAATATAATCTTGAAGCCTCGGACAAACCGAGTGATATATTTTGAAGCCTCGGCCAAACCGAGTAATATATTTCTGAAGCCTCGGCCAAACTGAGTGATATATTTTGAAACCTCAACCAAACCGAGTGATATATTTCTGAAGCCTCGGTCAAACCGAGTGATATATTTTAAAGCCTCGGCCAAACCGAGTGATATATTTCTAGAAGCCTCGGCCTAGTCGAGTAATTTCTCAAACACTTTGATGCGACTAAGGCGTCCTATCATGCTTCGGCAGAGGTAAGTAACCTTTCTTCGCTTACCAGTAAGATTATGCAATTTATTTCTTTTCAAAAAAATACATACTTCATCCCTTAAATAAGATCATGTTTACCACATGAGCTCACAGGGCCGCCCAGGCCTCCCTCTGACCTAAACAGAGATGAACATTTCCTCCACAGAGGACTGAATGTCATGTTAACAAAAACAAAGTAGCAAAAGCACTGCTGGACTTATAGATTATGCTACGGACCAAAAAGCATAAAATGAGAGTAGCAACTCTCAACACAATTACATCGAAAAAAGAAACATATGTTAGAGAAGAAAGAGTAGGAACTTTCTTTATTAACGAAAGAATTACAACCTCTTAAGAGGCATTACAAGTGCATCACAGCATAGAAAATATAAATAAGATAAAAGCTCGGCTGAGCAGCTTCGGTCGATAACGATGTCTCTACATCCGACCCCAAAAATCAGAGAAATCAGACAAGCTCTGTTGAGCCACTGGTTAATACCAAAGAGCAAAGTAGGCCATCCACGGATCCCTTGGATGGACACGTCGAAGGATCATAACCAGGTCAAGGACCTGTGGATGCTTATGCCAATGAAGCATCCCCCCAAGTGGGATGCTAGTCTGCTGGCCACTGCCCAACAACATAGGCAGAGAACCAGTAGACCAACACTGCCCTCCTTCCTCTTCACATGAAAAAAGATTCCTCAGGCGGATGAACTGAGAAATCCAAATTGGGGAAGGAGGTGAACTCCATGTCTACCATGGGGAGTACGTATGCTTTGTGTTTCCTGTGGTCCCCATGGCAAGTGGCAAAGGACACACAGGAAGTGCGTATGTGTGCTCCCCATATGATCTCTATGGGCATCCCGTGCGCTCTCCATATGATCTTCAAAAATTCCTCTCTTAAGGACTGCCTGCTCTTCAGCGGCTTTTCCATCGCCCCAATTTTTCGGGGCGAACCAGATTTCAAAAGGGAAGCTCGATCTCTCCATCCTCAATGAGACAAACGCCATGAAAGCCCTTACGACTCACAGAAAGAGAAGGTCTTGGGAGATAGCCTAACACGGCCCGCTCTTCCCATTTTATAGGCAAGCAAGCCGAAGGCAGTCATTAAAGAAGGGAGCCCCAAAATTTGAAATACCCTTGCCACGCCGCCACGTGATAGGGCAAAAGAAAGGAGCGCATTCCGAAGCGCGCCAAGCACACCTCCCAAGCTATCACAAAAGGTAGAAGATTTCCTTCTGATCTCGAATCAAGAGCCTTAAATGCAGAAAATCGGCCGCAGTTCCTTGAGATATGAGCAGGCCTGGGAAATTTCTTTTTGAAAATGACGTCGTCCAATGACAATCGAATGCTTTTTACATACGTTAAAAAGACCTGTATTGGAAAAGGCCAGTGGGATAAATGCCCTGAGCAGAAACAAAGCATCATTTGGCAAAGCCGTTCGTATACCTCGGCGAAAAACGTACCAACTTTTTGCTTCGGACAAACCAAATTATCTAACCTCGGCCTCAGCCAAGGTATTTGAGCCATTTTCGGCCCTCTCGCGCTGAACCATTTCATGCCTTAACAAACCGAGTGAGTTCGCGCGCACCTAACCTCGGCCCCAACTGAGGCAAAGTCGGAATTGCATTCCATAGAAAAATCGAATGATTTTATGCATCAGCAAAACCAGTCAATCTGACAGAATCTTCAATTTGGAACCCCCAAGGGCTATTCGACCTTAAAGTGCATTTCATTTATGATTCGAAGGAACTCCCAGCAAAAAGGTCGTTTGGAAAAACAATGGCCAAAGTAATAAGGTGAAATAGCAAGAAATTCATTCATTAGATGTTGATTGGATTACAAGCTGAAAAAGCAAAAGTACATAAGTGACCCTTAAGAATCAGGGTTCGGGTTGGTCCCAAGAACCTCTTTGATAACGTTCGGAAGGGCTTGACTCGCTTCACCCACTTCAAATATTATTGGAAGAGAAATCTCGGGTTCCTAAGCAGCAAACTGAGGGCATCCTTTGGGAGCCACGGCCCTCATTAGGGCCCAGGATAGCGTCAAGATCGACGTCCGAAATATCCTCATACTCTGCTTCTTCGGCCCCCGGGGTACAAGTATCAAAACGTTCAACCTTCAGAAAGGATAAATCCAACTCGGGATACGCTCAAGAGATCTTCGCTCGAGTTTCCTCCTCGCCGAACCGAAACGCATCGGCACAAGCCTCTCTACGCTCTTCGGAAAATTGGGCAGAACTTTTGTACTCCTTCATAGCCGAAGTGATTCGGTTGTTAGCTTCAGCTAGTTGGTCCCCGAGTTCAAAGTTCATTTGACGACTCACGGACAACTCCGCCCTTAGAGCCTTAAGTTGCTCCTGCGCCTCGAGCCCAATTCTGCCCATATGCAAAACATCAGGACGTTTAAGCCCACGAGCAAAAGAAAAATACCGAAAGAAAATAAATGAGAAGACACTATACCTCTTCCTCTCGCCGAGCCATTTTATTGCTCAGCTCTTGAACCTTTTCCAGGGCCTTCAATTTGGCCGATTTATTTTGTTGGAGACCCTCCTTGAGGTCGTTAATTCGGGACTGTTTGTTCCCGATTTTTTGCCGAGATTGATCGAGATCATCGGTGAGCCTAGCAATCTGCTCATGTTTCCATTTCAGCCGATTCTCCATATCGACAAGTTCCTTATTCAGACCGGTAAGCCGATCCCGCTGCCGCCGGCACCTATGCTCCTCCTCCTCGAGCCTCCTGCCCCAATTATTTTTCTCCTCAGCATAACTAGCCTTCAGCTGGTCCCATCTTTTGTCAAAATGCTGCTGCATGGCCTTAACTTCGTTGGCATGCTTAGCCTTAATTTGGGATATGTAGTACCCGGTTCAAACGAACCAGATTTGGTTCAGATGAACCAGGCTTGGTTCAGATGAACCAAGCTCCTGACTGTTGGGTTCCCCGGACTAACGCTTCGCTCCAAGTGAAGCACTTAGTCTTCCGGGAAACCTTCGATCCGATGCGCTGCTCAGGTGACTAAATAGGGAGGATGAGGACCCTTCCTTCACGCGGGCGCACTTCATCCATCAGGTAATCCCCTGCCTCTCAGAGAGAGAGAGAAAGAGAGAGAGAGAGAGCGAGCGGGAGAGAGAAAGAGAGACAGTGAGGGAGACAGAGAACGCGAGAGACGGAGAGAAGGTCTGGCCGGTCGTTCCTTTGGTTCAGGCCTGGCGGCTCGCTGCCTCGCCGAGCCTGAGCTTTGGCCGGCAACCCCGCCGGCACCGGGGGAGGTGTCCGGCGGGGTGGTGGTGGAGAGAGAGAAGAGAGAGAGGACCAATCGACCCTTCTCTCACGCGGTGGCGGAAGCAACCGGCTTCCGCCGGTTGGTTCGGGCCCGGCGGCGTGCTCGCCACCTTGCTGGGCCCGAGATTCGGCCTGTCGCCTCCACCGGCGCCGGGCGTGCGTCCGGTGGAGGTCCGGCCGGCCAAGGTGGCCGGCCGTGCCGCCGGCACAGTGATGTGCCGCGCGGATGGGAAAGAGATGAAGTGAGAAATTGAGGGAGAGAGAGGGAGTTTGGTAGCCGGCCGCGACGGCGGCCAGCTCTGGCTCGGCCACCGGCAGCCGGGCCGCCCTTAATTTTGGCCGGCGGCTGCCCCGACCGCCGGCTAAGTCCCCATCCCCTGTTCGGTGAAACAGGGGATCAGGTGGACTATGTTGAACCGGGTCGGCTGGGCCGGCCGGTTCAGGGCCTTTTGGGCCGTGCAGGGATGAGTTTTGGGACTGGTTTTTGGGTCCCGTAACGGGTCGGGATTAGCAAAATATTTATATGGCTAGAATCTTGGTGAATTCTAGTTTCAGGAGTATTTTTACTTCCCCAATTGGGTTTGTATAGTGGGAGATATTCGAGCCCAAAGTAGGGCCCATGAACTAGTCTGGGTAGAAATTCTAAGGGTCATTTTGATATTCGTATTCTAATAAATTAATTGTGTAAATGATCCTATAGGTGCTCAGACATCTGACTAGCCGATATATACCTGTTGGATTGCGTACTGAGGTAAGTAAGCCAGTTATCAGTATTTAATAATTAATTCATGAATATTTAAATTATGAATTATATTGTGACTTGAAGAATTATTATGAATATTGGCTAAATTGTAAGTAGATGAATATTATGAACACATGGCTGTTATGTACTATGATTTCATATGTGGATGCTATGCATGAGAGATGCAGTTATTATGACATTGATGTGATATATTATATGCAATTGATCAGTAAGTATAATCCACTGTTTATGCAATATTGAGTTGTTATTGATATGATGAGTGCATGTGATGTGAGGTACCGTTATGTGTCGCCGCGGTTCTCCTTTATCATGCCATACCACACACGCGTCTAGAGGACGTGTTCTGCTTGTTTATGCCACCTACACGTCTAGAGGATGTGTTCTGCTTGTTTATGCCACCTACACGTCTAGAGGACGTGTTCTGCTTGTTTACGCCATCACACATCTAGAGGATATGTTCTGCTTGGGTTTGAGATGGCATCACGCATCTAGAGGATGTGTTCTGAGTTCTATGAGGTGGCATCACACATCTAGAGGATGTGTTCTGCTTGGTTCGAGGTGGCATCACACATATAGAGTATGTGTTCTGGTGGATTATGATATGGCGTGACCGTATTTCGACCCTTTCAGTAGGGAGGATGCTTGTTGGTACACTATTGAGATATTGTAGGGCCGTGGGCCACATTTACAGTTACCATTGAGAGTATAAACAGTGGGTTTACTTACATTGCATGTGGAATGTTTAAGCATGCAAATCATTTATGTGCTTATTGATTGCTATGCTATGATTTGACTGTATAACGTGGTTTACTTACTGAGTGTAAGCTCACAAAAATCTTACAATGTTTTTGTCAGAGCCACGAGGTTGAAGATATGGTTGGGGTGACGGATCTTCTATAAAATAAATCAAAACCATTATTTTATTGTAACCCCATTATTGCTTATGTGTAGGGCTTGATGCCCAAATTTCATTATTATGGTGTGTAAGGGTTTGTAACCCAAAACTTATAGTATTGAGTGATGTATTTGACTTGATTATATATAATGGTGCTTTATGTTGAAAAATTTAATGACGCCTTGCGTGCCCGGCACGCGGCGGGTTGTCACCCTAACCCGATATTGGGTCTGGGGCGTGACAGGATAACTCCAGGCAAGCCTTCTTCGATTGTTCACGGAAACCCTGGAGCTCTCTGACTTGAGCCTCGAGCCGAGAGGCCCTCTCGGCTATAAGTCGATAAGACTCGCTCACCTTCTCAAAGTCCACCTTAGCAGACGCCAAGGCCCTGGAAAGCCGACTGGTTGAATCTACCCTCGTCCGAAGGTCGGACGCCTCCTTCCTGGCCTGAGCGCAAGCCCCAGTGGCCAAATTTAAGCGCCAATTTAGCGCCCTTGTAATCAAGGCATTCTATAAGAAAAATACAAGTAAGAAACCACGGCCAAACTGATCAATTAGGAATTACAACCTCGGTACAATAACTTATCCGGGAGGCATAGTTCGAAGCAATCTTCATAAGAGTAGCATTACTAATTTCGGGAAGAAGGTAAATTATCTTCGGCGCCCCAAGCTGACCGAAAGCCGCATCGATGATATCCTCGACTGCAGGCTCGTCCGTCGAGGAACTCCCCCTGCGTGCAAAACAGACCTCATCAAGGCAGCGAGCATGTCGTCTACTTCTGGGCCATAGACAAAAGAACTCATAGCAGAAGAACTGGCTTGAGGGACTCCGGCCTGAGGAACCGCCATCCGCTCGGCTTTCTCCATCAGAACTTTAGCCTGCATGGCCTCGGATGCTTCGGCCCCGGCTGAGGGAGCCTCGGCCCGAGCGCCCCCTTCATCTAGTGATTCTTCTTCTTCTTCCTCTTCCTCTTTGACTATCGCTCCATCTCCGGCAGACTCCACTTGAACTTTGATCTCTTTCACGGCATCCCCTGGTACCATAACAGAGAGACCCTCAACAGGAGGCACCTCGACCTCCACCAACCTTTCAACAGATGACTCCACTTGAACTTCGACAGCTGCCACTACCTCTCCTGACCCCTCCACCTAAGCAAGGGCCTCTTCCATGCGTAGTGGACTCTCCACTGCTGGTAACTGAAGAACATCTGGTAGGAGGATCGCCGAATGGACCGACGACATCTCCTCAGCGTCATCTGATACGATCACTATTTGGAGAGGAAAAACCTCAGCGGCTCCTTCCGATCTCCCTCTGATGGTTTTATCTGCTACCTTGCCCCCCTCCGGTAGGAAGGGCTTATCAATTATGGTCGACGCTTTCGCTTCCTCCCTCTTTGAAGAAGAGGAGTGGTGGCTGACACAGTCTTTCCTAGGTTCCCTTAAGCGAGACCCGGAAGGACGGACCCTCTTCTCGGACCTGTGCTTGTCCCCGGAGCTGGAGCCCCTATGGCGCTTGCCCAGCTTATTCCTTATTTGGCCCACAATGCGGACCTCTCGACTAAAAATGCAGCAAATGTTTAGTTAAATAGTATCAAAATCACATAAATACACTGACTATCAGAGCAAAGACTTACCTTGAGGGTCAATAGAGCTAAGTCCGGCAGCAAAAAGGGCATCCTCTGCTAGCAGAGTGCTGGCTGAAACCTCCTGACCACTGCGAAGGGTAATCAGATCTCTTTTCTTCTGCTCGCTCAACTCTGGGCGCGCCTTCGGATCCTTCACATAACTTGCCCATCCTCTCGGAAAATTTGAACCGATGTTTCCGGCAATGAAAAATCGGGACTTCCACTCCTTTATCGAAGATGGGTTATCATAAATTATCTTGAATGACTTTCGGAGACCAATGTAGGGCCACTCAGAGCTCCTCCTAGAAACTAGGTTGTAGCAGACTCAAAATTTGGGAAGGGTCGCAGTCACCTCAACACGACTACATATCAAGATGAACCCGATAAGATTGTGCCAACTATTTGGGGCTACCATTGTTGGACATATGTTGTAAAACCTCATCACCTCCTGTACCAGCGGGTGAAGAGGGAATCAGAGACCTGTCCTTAAGCTCTCCTCGTAGAAGAAGACTCTCCGGCTTAATTCGGTTGAGAACCGGTGCTTAGTCCTCGGCACCCATAAGGCTACATCCAGAGGAACCCTATAATGGCGATGGATCCTATCCAGGTCGTCAAGGGTTACCTCAGAAGCAACATCACCTGGACCCTTCATATTGACTGAATGGAGGGTAGGATACGAGCAAGCAAGCAAGGGCTCAAAGAAAGAATGGAAAATCTCTGTGATAGGGACAAAGAAGCGTTATAAAAGGAGCGCCGCCCCAGCCCTTTTTAAATAAACGCTTCAGAGAGAAAGCTCGAGATGCCAAAACTTCCGATATAGGCGCTAGAAATAAAGGAGTCCCATCAAGTGGAACTTCCGCTATCGTGGCTTGCTGGAAACGAGGCGTTTCCTCCTCGAGCTATGGTGAAAAATGATGACGAAACAGTGGCCCATCATTTACGAGATTATCATTGCTCGCCTTTTTGAATCCCCCAAATAAGATTGTTCTGGAATTCTACTCCCTATATCTGAACTTACACTTCAGACTAGGGAGTGGAGGGCATATGATGAGGGGTAAAATTGTTATTACATTAATGACCACCCACATCGACAATTGGGTCATATCCAATCCCATCATCCTACCATCCAGCTGGAATAACAGCCAAGAGACAAAGCCGAATCGCCTTTGACAAGGTCGGGCCACCTCGACAACCTGAACCATTCTCATACCTTGGTAATCTGAGTCGACCTTACCTCGGTAACCCGAGTCATCCTCATACCTCGGCAATCTGAGCCGACCATACTCCGGTAACCTGAGCCATCCTCATACCTCGGTAATCTAAGCCGACCATACTTCGGTAACCCGAGCCATTCTCATACCTAGGCAATTTGAGCCTACCATACCTCAGCCACCCAAGCCAAGCCATTCCGTACCTCGGGAAACCATGTTATTCCTTGATCTAGCCGAACCATGGCATTTGAAATACCTCTACGGAGTCCGGCACGGGAGAGTTCGGATTCACTACAACTGAATAAGATTCTAAACAAGAAATTATACCTAGGAGTGGCCTAGAGCCTATGTAATCACTGAATCTCAAGGCATCAACCAGCTCTTCCAGCCGTCGATCTTCTAACCGAAAAGATACGGATCCTACTGGTCTTATAACAAACTTGATTCGAATCCATTTTGAATCATAACGACTTTCAGACCTCTCCTCACGACATGCCCAAGGAACCAGGTGATCCCCTATAAATGCCACAGTCCTCCAATCTGTCAGGTACGCAATCATTCATACTCACACTCATTCACTGGCTCAAATATTCCATCAAAAGCTTCCCCTGAGCTCAGAGTTCTCGAGAGAACACCCACCAAAGGGGAACTCCTATGTGAGAGTTTTCTCCCCACATCTGCTTGCTGTGAATCTCCACTGACTTGAGCATCGAAGGGTCCTTCGCAGAGGGCAACCCCCACAGCACCCTCTGCGTACAGACTGTCTTGCAGGTTCCGTCCGAGACGACGAGATCAGCGTCCGGATCAGGAGCCAGAAGCGCATCACAGATTTCCATGGCAACAGGCAAGGTCCTTACTTCCTTTCTAATGAAAAATAGGCAAATGGCAGCACTAGCTATTAGGAACATTTGTATCATGCGAACAAACGCGAGCCGCTAGGCGTAGGTACAATGGTTGTCGGTCTCAAACACGAGAGGAATGGTAGTTATCCCTAACCAACATAACGTATGTGCTTTTTTATATATGTTTGAAATTTTTTATATATGAATGGTCATTAATTATTATAATTTTAATTTTATAAAATTAGCCAAGCGTTTTTTATCTGTTGATACAAAGTGGATCAGTTTACTATTTGTTAAAATTATGATTCATATAATTTATATTTGGATATATCTATTGGACAATATGGTACTTCTAAGAAGGATTAAGGTAAGAAAAAGCATGGTAAAAATCAAACCCAAAGTACGAAAGGTTTCGAGACTGCCATAAGAAAAATTTTCAGTTTTTCTTTTGCCAAAAAAGAAGAAATAGAAAAGTAAGTGTATTAGTTTTAAGTCTTGATTAGAAAAAGAATAAATAATAAGGTTCAAAAACAAATGGAAAATAAGTTATGGAGCAGTCAAGCCTAAAGTAGGAAATGATACAGAAGTTAAAGTTTTTTTTTTGGTACAAGCGGACGATCACACTATTCTAGTGCGAGTCAACTCAGATAGATCAGAATACAAAATTTGCTGCAAAATAGTAGGACACGGGTCCCCCAGTCTCCATATCCAATAACCAGCATGACGAGCCACGGAAGCCGCCACCCAGTCCACCGCCGAATTGGCTTCACGGTAAATGTGACGTATCTGGACTATATCAACATTCTGCATGATAGACCAAATGTCCCTGAGAATAGGATTAGAGGGGACTTCGGAAGAATACTCCTTACGCAGCCACCGGATGATCGTCATCGCATCACCTTCAATCACAACCCTATGAGCCTAAAGAATCTGATAGGCATAAGAGATGCCTGCCCACGCAGCATAAAGCTCTATCATAGAAACGGAGGAATCAAGGGTGCCAAAGCCACCCACTGCCAACATATCACCCTGAGGCCCTCGGATGATGAAAGCAGATCCAGCATATCTTCCATGGATACTCCCATCAAAGTTGATTTTGACAAACCCTGAAGGGGGGGCTCCCAGGAAATAAAAACCGTATGCCGGTTCGCTGCCGAAGCAATAGGGGATCCCCAGAGGCCAGAGGAGTCAGAACCAACCACTTGAGAAGCATGGGCATAATCCGCAGTCAAAGATCTAATCTTCAACACAAGCCGGTGATAAGAAATAAAATCCTTCGAGAAGATGAGCTGGTTTCTCGACATCCAAATCTGATAAGCCGTGACCGCCCAAAGACCACTCTTATGCTGAGAGGCCCTCCGAAGATCATGAAGGAAAAGGGAACGTGGGGAACCAGAAACATCCACTCTACAAAAATAACCCATCAAGTGCCAAATCCGCCTTGCTCTAGGGCATATAAAGATAGCATGATCCGTAGACTCATCCTCCAAACCACATAGAGGGCAAATCGGCTGAATTGGCAGACCCCTATGAGAGAGCAAGGCACAGGTCGGAAGACAGTCCCATAGAAGCTTCCAAATAAATAACTGAACCCGAGGAAGAGTGGGAATCAACCAAATCCAAGCAGCATCCTTGGTACACTGAGGTAGGGGCCTAAAAACTTCATAAGGTCCCTAGAAGGGGCCCTAGAAAGACAAGATCTCTGCCATAACCTAACATCAGCCGAGGGGGCAGAGGTAAGAGAAATCGAGAGAATCCGTCGAGAGAGCATCTCACCAAAGAAACTGATCATCATGGGGATATTCCATGAGGGGGGATCTAATGAAATCAAATCCTTGACCCTCAAATTAGTGGGGACATCAATACTGATAAAGGAAGGCCACCAAGATAGAGAAAGCTCGGAAATCC
This sequence comes from Calamus simplicifolius, assembly GCA_900491605.1. NCBI lineage: Eukaryota > Viridiplantae > Streptophyta > Magnoliopsida > Arecales > Arecaceae > Calamus > Calamus simplicifolius. The sequence goes on along the minus strand of UESW01000529.1, from coordinate 18,764 downwards.
AAGAATCCTGAATAACATCAATGGAATGACCATCTCTAATCATCCATGAGATATTCCTCAAGATAGACTCACCATACTGACACACCTCCTTCCAGAAGAAGGAACGCCCCCTGGGCGGCACTATATGCACCCTGTCGTCCATTCACCATACCTTGCACGCATCACAGATCTCCAAAGATAATGCGGCTCCAGGAGGAATCGCGATGCATGCCTGGCCAAAAGAGCTTTCGCCTAACCAGCAGAGACTGGATCCTGAGACCACCTTCTTGAGTTGGCATGCAAATCATGTCCCAAGATAAGAGGTGAATGCCGTGCCCATCTTGCATAGAGGCCCAAAGAAAATCTCTAAAACATCTCTCAATCCTCTTAAGACAAGTAATAGGGATGGCTGCATTCGAAAGCAGATAAAAAGAAGGGAGAGAACCGACCGAATAATGGTAACCCTTGCCATCATAGATAAGCCGGTGACCTGCCAACCCTCAATGCGCTGGCGAACCCGCCTCTCCAGATCCACATAGTCAGAACAACGGGGTCGTCTACCAGTCATGGGGATCCCCAAATACATAAATCTATCAGTCTGAGTAGAGATACCCAACAAATTAATAATGGCTTCTCTGGTAGATCTGGGAGTCTTCGGGCTAAAGCAAATAGAAGACTTAAGAAGATTGACCTTCTGTCCCGACGCCTGACAATAGCGCTGGAGAATAGAATCAAATGAAGCCACATTATCAATAGAAGCCTGTCCCATAAGAATACAGTCGTCGGCAAACAGAAGATGAGAGACAGAAGGACCCCCAACCCCAGTCATAAAAGGGACAATCGTCCGTTCTTGCTGAGCCTGATAGAAAGCTCGAGAAAGATCATCCGCAGCCAAAATAAACAACAGGGGGGATAAGGGACATCCCTGACGTAACCCCACAGAAGAATGGAAAAACTCAGTCAGATTCCCATTGATGATCAGAGAGAAGGAAGGCCCCTGAATGCATTCCATAACCCACTCAATAAATAGCTCGTCAAATCCGAACTCCTGAAGAGAGCGGTGCAAGAATGCCCAACTCAATCTATCATAAGCTCTCTCCATATCGAGCTTAATTGCCATAAGACACCGTCTGGCTGGGGCTCTCTGGAGATCGTGCATAAACTCCTGAGTAATGAGGATATTGTCCGAGATGGAACGCCCTCTAATGAAAGCCCCTGTTCTACTGAAATAAGGCGGGGAATCACCGCGCGAAGGCGACTAGCTAATAGGCGGCACATACCTTGTACAAGTAGTGCACAAGCTGATAGGCCTGAAATGTTGAGGGAGAGAAGCATCAGAGCGCTTGGGAACAAGAGTGATAAGAGTCCGATTCCAATCCAAAGGAATGTGTTTCGATTGGAAAACTATCTGGATAGCCTGAACCACTTCCTGCCCAACAATATCCCAATAGTGACGAAAAAAGAAAGGTGAAAACCCATCAGGCCCCGGGCCTTGTCCGGACCAAGGTCCCAGAGGGCCAGACGAATCTCCTCCATAGTGATCGCCCTAATAAGCATAGTATTATCCGAAGAGGAAACCTTCCTGTAATCATATACCTGAAAGACCGGATCACCATCACCAGTAGACTCAGACCATCTAGACCGAAAGAAATGGAGAAGCTGAGTCCGGATAGACTGGATATCCTCCAGGGGATGTCCATCATCATCAACTATCCTTCGAATCCTATTAGCAGCCCGACGCCTCAAAGTAGCCTGGTAGAAGAATCTGGTGTTACGGTCCCCTTCACGAATCCACTGAACCCTGACCTCTGCCTCCAATACAGCTCCTGCTTCGAAGAAGGGAGTGGTGAAGAGCAAGATTCTCGCGCAGCAAAGAGAGATTGTCATCCGTAAGAAATCCATCCTGGTCCTCCTTCACCTGAAGGGCACTTATGTCAGCTTCAACCATCTCCACTTGCCTAACTAGATTCCCAACTCAGTCTGTTCCATCTGGAAAGTCTGCGCCTGGCCAGCAATAGACGACGAGATAACCTATAAACAGCATTACCCCTAATAGGAAGATGCCAAATCTGAGAAATGATGGTCCGAGCAGCCGAATGGAATGTCCAGAACCGCTCGAATCTAAACTGCTTCCTTTGATGCTGGTTAGCCTCCGTAGCAATCAAAATGGGGCAGTGATCAGAAGCAATCCTGGGAGGTGAGTAACAGTAACAGCCGGATACTTTTGAAGCATCTGAGCCGTGGCAAGAGCTCTGTCCAATCTCTCCCAAACACGAGCAGACCCCTGCCGGTTATTACACCAAGTGAATTGGGGCCCCGAGTACCCCAGATCCATCAGCCCAGATGACTCGATAAAAGTCCTAAATTCAATAATATCCACTGAGCCAGTGACTCTTCTGCCCCCTCGCTTTTCACTAGCCTCAGTGATACAGTTAAAATCCCCAGCAACGATGGAGGGAAGCCCTTGATCAAGGAGGGAGAGCAGCTCAGACCAAAGGACCCGTCTCTCCCGGTAATCCGTACTGGCATAAACCACCGATAGGAGCCAAGGATCAGAAGTCGCTTCAGTGACAACAAGACCGACCTGCTGGTTACTCTGATGGAAAGCATCAATTGTAATAGCAGAATCGCGCCAAATGGCCAAAATACCCCTAGACATCCCCTCAGCCTCCACCGCATAAGAGAGCCAAGATCGGGCAATCTGTCTCCGGAACCGCACCAAACTGTCCCTCGACAGCCTGGTTTCTAATAGGACACATATATCAAAATTATATAATTACAGAAGTCTACCAAAAGAGGAACGAAATGAGGGCTTACTAGCACCTCGGACATTCCAAAGTAATATCTTCATAAACTAGCTGGAGGTAGATGGGGGCCCCTGGTCCTCAGCCATAATGCTATCAGAAAGGCACCCTACAAACCGGGTGCCATCCTCAGAATTCTGTGAAGGATAGGCCTGCAGAGCATCTGGGTCGCCTTCAACATCAGCAGACCTAGGGGAAAAAGCCGAGGACAAGAGAGCTAATCCCTGACCCATGAGAGTTCCGGAGGATGCCTCACTAGCCATATCAGAACCCCTGTCCGTCTCGGCTAAAACCACCTCCAGACCATTGGCCTGGGATCTGGAGGGCTGGATCACTTTCCCTGGAGGAGGAATTAGATCCCCTCTGCATTTGGAAATTGAACCCTTGCCTTTTCCCTTTTTCTTCTCCAGTTTGGAGACAGTCCTAGGAGCCAAGCTATCAATCGGTCTGGCCCGTTTGAGGGGCCCGGAAATGCATCCCTACTCTCTAGCTGGCCCCCTTCATTAGAAACCGATCCCAGAGAGGCAAATGGGTTATTAGTCACAAAGGATTGGGTCACAATTGGATCAGAGGCCCCAACATGATCCTGCTTCAGCTGCTCTCTGGCTGAATTTCTGAAACCGGCACGCTTCATAAGAAACACGGTCACTAATTCAGCAACATTCAACTTCCCTCCCAGCTTCGGACTGACCAAGCCTCCCTGCTTCGAACTGACCGGGGCTTCAATCGAAGGCACAGGGAGGGACCTGCGAGCCACCTTCACCAGGAGCTTCCACCCTTCAGCCAGACTCTGATCCCCAGATGCCGATTGAGAAGCTGAAGACGGAGAGGAGACAGTCGTAGGAGTCTTCAATTGAGAGGTTGCAACAATCCTCCTCTGACGGACAGCGGCCATCCACGGCCCGAAGACAGGGCCGTTGGCAGCTATCTCCTCCTCAACATGGCCGACAACGAGCATGGATGAACCAAATGCAAGGATCCACACTTCGGACAGATTCCCTCCATTGATTCGAAGGTAAATTGCTGCCAAAACGGCCCCTGAAGTCCCTGTACCCGCGTGCCTGGCCGAAGAGGAAGACGGAGGTCTACGCGGACAGCCACCCGCACGAAACCTCCTCTGTTCTTCGACTGAGTGGCATTATCCGCACCAAAGAAGCTACCGCTGGTTCCATGATCACTCTAAGGATGTCCTCCTTCCAGAATTCCATCGGGAGATTGGGCAATCTCACCCAAAGCAGCGCCGAGGAGACGGAGTCCTCAGCCGGGAAGAACTCTGGTTTCAAGCTTTCGTACCAACAATTGGCCGTTAACCACCCACGGGCGGTTGAGAATCAGATCACAAGCCGCCGCATCTTCGAAGCGGAAGATATGGCATCGATAGGCAAGACTGATTGGGACAATGGCACCGGAGATCCTGCTCTTCTAAACTCTCTGATAAATGCTTCAGCCGGCACCCATCTGAGGAAGGTACGGGCGAGAACGGACCTCTGATGCCACCCCGACATCTCATCAACCAGCAACGGCTCCAAGACCCGGACGACGTCCGAAAATCGGGCTTCCAACCTGCCACCTCCGCCGGCGAAGGAGACGATGAAATCCATTTAAACCCCTGCTCCGCTATCCTACTCCTAGGAGCTCGGCCACCCGTAGCCTCATCGGACGCCATGGGAAACCAGAAGACAGAAGAACGAAGGTCTTCCAAAGAGCAGACACCCAGGCGGCGAAGATCGCCGGAGATCAAGAAGGAACCTGGCCGGAGCACAAATCGTAAAGCATGGCTAAACAACAAAACCGGAGCTATGCTCGCATGATTCTTAAAGCACTCCAATTCAACTTGGTAAAGTTTCAGAAGAAGTTAAAGTTGAGTTTATAGGTTCTGTTAGTTTAAATATAAAGTCTAGTTTTCAATTTGTTCTACAGAAAAACTTGTATATACTGTCCTTCAAATAGAATTTAATTTCTGTTTTCTGCTAAGGATCTTTTTAGGATTATTATGGGTTCATTTAAATTTGGAGCTATATCAGATGGATGTAAAAATAGCTTTTTTCAATGGTGATCTATAAGAGGATGTCTATATGGTTCAACATTAGGGATTCAAAGAGTTAGGGAAGGAATATTTAGTTTGTAGAGTTAAAAAGTCTATTTATAGTCTCAAGCAACCTTCTCATCAATGGTATTTGAAGTTTGATAAGATGTTTTCTTCTATAAGTTTTCAGGAGAATAAAATTAATCAGTGCATATATCATAAGGACAATAGAAGCAAATTTATTTTTCTTGCATTATATGTGGATGATATTGTACATACCAATATATAGTGATCGTTTTCTGGTACATGAGACTAACTATTTATTATGCAAATGTTTTGATATGAAAGATCTTGAGGGGCATCTTTTATTCTTGATATTTAGATCTATAGGGATAAAACCCGTGGCTTGTTGAGACTCTCTTAAAAAACCTACATCGATCATGTGTTCAGTAGTTTTAATATGTAAAATCGCAAACTTAAGGATGTGCCTATACTAAAAGATGACAAGTTCAGTTTGAATCAATGTCTCAAACATGATTTTGAGAGAGTTTATGAAAGATATACCTTATACTAATATAGTTGGCAGCCTCATGCATGCACAGGTTTGTATTAGACAAAATATTGCTTTTACAGTGGGTGTTATGGATAGATATCTATCAAATCCTATTTTGGAACACTGAAAGGTTGCTAAAAAAGTTATAAGGTATTTAAAGAGAACAAAAATTTGTATGCTAGTTTATAAAAAGGTGAACAATCTTGAGGTATTGGCTACTTAGATTCTAATTTTGTTGGTTGCTTAGATGATATGAAATTTACTTCGGGTTATATCTTCATGCTAGTTGGAGGAGCTGTATCATAGAAAAGTATTAAGCAAATACTTACAGCTTCATTTATAATGCAAGCTGAATTTGTTGCATGCCATGGAGTTGCAACACAAGCTATATAATGAAAGAATTTTATCTCAAAACTTGGTATTATTGATTCCATCTCAAGACCACTAAAGATTTACTGTGATAATAATTATGCTATATTTTTTTTTTTTTCAAAAGCAATAAAAGTGCCAATGGATCTAAGCATATGGAGATTAAATATCTCACAGTCAGGGAGCTAGTAAAGAATGAAGGCATTACTATTGAGCATATTGATACAGATAGTATAGTTGCTAATATATTAACCAAGGGATTAAGACCTTTTGCTTTTATGAAACATATTGATAATATAGATATTGTAAGGTCTTTGATGTACTTGATTAGTGAAAGTAAATTGTGCTTATTGAACTCTTGCAAATTAAATTTTTGCATATATTATAATGAACTCAATTTGTTTTCTAGATATATTTATTTGATATATGATAATCATCACTATTTTTTATTAATAGCGTATTGCTTTTACTTAGATATGGACATTATTGATACAAAGCATGTCATATTTTTATAAATTTAAGGCTTGATGTCAATCTTGAATGTTAGTTATATATACATCTCTTGATATATGACACTATAAAGAAAACCCTGAAGTATTTTTTTAGAGATATGCTAAGCATATTATAAATGCCATATGAGATTTCTCTAGCCTCAGTTGAAGCTTAAAATTTTATGAGAAATCATTTGGTGTATCGATAAAACATAATTGTTGTGCTACACTTGCATCATGATTCATGCTAGTGAAAGTTATTAGTATTTATAACCATAGATTGGTCCAATATCAATAAGTGATCTGCATTATTTTTCAAGATATTATATTAAGTTTAACTATTCAGCCCAAGTGTCTTTTTAAAATAAACTAATATTTTCAAAACTTGCTCGGCTACCATTGTTGTTGCCGAAATGAAAGATATTGAAAATTTTTCATATATGGACTTTCATTAATTATTATGATTTTAATTTTGTAAAACTGGTTAAACGAATTTGATAGGATAATACAAGCCAGATGACTCCAATAATGATTTGTGATGGAAGAGCTTATTAAGATTTCTTTATAAATAAATTAGATCTTCTTTTCTCTTCTTAAATCTACGATTTGTTTTTCCATTGAAACATCGTTTAAGAAAAAGGGCCAAGTGGCGAAGCAAAAAGAGGAGAATATAGGCTTCCTCAGGAAAGGGCTTCTGCACTTTCGTAATGGCATAGGTAGGTTTAAAAATATTATTATTGCTATTTAATGTTTTGATTACACATATGAGATTTTTAAATCCTAACATTTTATTATTATAACAAGTGGTTTAAGACTCTATATTAGCCCAAACAAAGACGGTTGGTGGTTGAGACTTTGACATTATAAAGAACTCTTACAGAAGTTGAACATTATAAAGAAAAATCAAATAGAGTGTGTTGCCGCCGGGATCCGTCCTCGACTCAGGCGCGGTCGATCTCCAGGAAGAGGGGACGGACCTGCACAAGAAGTCCACACGCAGGGGACGCTGGGGGTGGCCCTCCGCGGAAGACCCTCCGACGCTCAAGTCAGTGGAGAAGAAATCGGCGATCAACCAGACAGTGGGAGGTGGATCTCTCCGGGAGGCCTCTCCGGGGCGGCCAATCGGAAGCTCTAGAGGGCAAGAGCACCGACGAGCTGCCGAGAGAGAGCAGTGGGAGTGCGTGTAAAAGATGCGTACCTGAGGGAATCGGAGTCTGATATTTATAGACTGTCACCTGATCTTGAGCGTCTTCTGGAAGGTTCAGAGGTTGTTACGATATGGAGGCGGACAGAATCAGGCCGTTGCGGGGCCGTTGGAATCCATATCCTGTTTGTTAAGGGATCGACGGCTGGGAGAGCTCCTTGATGTCTCGAGATCTGGTTGAGTAGACCTGGGGCGGTTATGATAGGTTTTAGGCCACGTCTTGACATGATTCCTTGTCTAGGATGCCGTTCTGGTAGGCCTGGGCTCTCCCGCGTCAGGTTCCGCGGAGGTAGGGCTATTAGAGTTGCTATGGATCTATGGAAGCCCCCGAGCTAAAGCCGAGCTATGGAAGGGCCGAGCTCGGAAGGGCCGAGCTACGGAAGCCCGGAAGGGCCGAGCTACGGAAGCCCGGAAGGGCCGAGCTACGGAAGCCCGGGGAGACGAGGGAGGAGGTCAGCCTTGGCCGCTCGCACGGATATTAATGCAATGACGATTTTACCCCCCAACACATGCCCTCCACTCCCTAGTTCGAAGCGTAGGTTCGGGCATAGGGAGTACAAGTCAAATGGCGCATCCGGATGGGACGTCTTGGTTTAGACAGCTCGTGCAATGATGCCCTAATTAATGCGACAGGGTCATCCTGCCTTCGGGGCTAAGGCTCCTCCGAGAGTGACGGTTGGGATTACGCCACGTCGAATCCCGATCGATCGGGCGTTTGTCGAGGCGGTTCCGGACGCCTGGGAGGACGCCCCGTCTTCTCAAGGCGGCTTCCTTAGCGGGGAAGCAAAGCGGACAGCCGCATATGTATATATATGTGTGCATGCTCGCGGCGTCTTCTCGTCTTGCTTTCGAAGAGTTTGGCCTTTCATCCTTTTCGACGCTCGTCGTTTTCGCTTGGTATTTCTTTCAATCGAGATGGCGATGAGCCCCGACGACGTGGTCTCAGAAATCGTTGCCGAGGATTTGGGGAGGATTCACCAGTGGTATGGCATGCCCTCGGATGTCGTTCTGCGGGCGCCGGAATCCGGAGATAGAGTCTCGCGAGATCTGGAGTCTGGGGTCTTCATTTATGAAGACAGTTTGAAGGCAGGTTCATTTTCCTCTTCATCCCTTGGTGAAGGAAATCATGACCCACTATAACATCTGCCCGTCAATGGTGGCTCCAAACAGTTGGCGGAGCATCATCGGTTCATCTCAATGTGCCACCAGATTCAAATCGTCGCTACTCTCCCCCTTTTCCGTGCCTGCTACCATTTGATTCCTGGGAGGAAATCAGAGTGGCCCTACATTGGACCCCGGAGATCTTTCAACGTCATTGTGGATAAGCCATCCTCCATCAAGGGGTGGAAGAGTCGGTTCGTTATCGCAGAGGGGAACATCGGTTCCGGCTTCCCTCGGAATGGGGGGATTTCGTGAGGGATGCGGAGACGCATCCAGTTTTGTCGGCGCAGGAGGAGAGGGACTTGGACGTCCTTCACAATGGACAGGTTTTCGGCTAACGACCTGCTATCGGAGGGGGCCCTCTTCGCAGCCGGGCTCAGCCCTCTGGACCCGCAAGGTGAATCCCTTCTTTTATTTTTTCGTTGTGTTTTCTCGATGAATGTGTTGGATCTGATCGTGTATGTTTTGTTCCTTCAGCCAAGAGGTCGGCATTGTCGAACCTCTCCAAGAGGAAGAGAGGAAAGCCCAGGGGAAGTAGCGGCGCGGATAGTGGTCGGCCCGAAAAAGGGCTCATACCTCCGCAAGAAGCCCGCCAGGCGCCGGTGGCAGTCTCGGCAGAAGCTCGGACGAGGCTCCGTTGGCTCGTCCGACCGCGTCCCCCCTGAAAGAGGAACCAGCGACGGATCTGGGGAGGTGGTTCGCTGAGGGGCCTGCTGTCCCCGCGGGATCGCCACCGGCTCCAGTAGGAGAGGGAGAGGGGACAGCTGCAGCCGAGGAGGTTCAGGGGGAGCCCCTCTTGGTCTCTCTGCCGGGGAGTCTGGTAGTAGTGAGGCAGGTCAGACCGAGGCTTCGGGGGAGCCTGCGGAGGAGATGCAGAGTGATGGTAACCGGGAAGGATGCGTCGGAGGAGGGGCGCAGCAAGGTGGGAGCCCGCAATTGGGAGCTCCCTCGAAAAAGATTTTGGGGAAGGCTGGTGCTTGGGCTAGCCGAACTATCTGAAGAAACCCAAGCTAGGGCCTTGTAGAGGAGGCTGGGAGGTTGAAGGCCTCTCAGACAGAGGTTGCCCAGGCCGGTCCCTCAGGGGGGACGGTCAACCCAGCAGCTCGAGCGCTGGTGTTGAGGAGGCGTTTTCCGCCTTAATGAGGTCGGCCTTGTACCGGGTGCAGATCCTTCGGCGGACAAGTTTGCAGACTTGGAGCTGGTTGATGCTGCGTTGGGCAGCAAGGCATGGCTGAAAGTGTCCATCTCCTTCCCGACATCGATAATACGACCCTGATGAGGATGACTCGGGCCTATGCCTCGCGGGTGAGTTATTTCTGGGTGCAGGTAGATTCTGGTGACCCCAGTTTTTTCATTCACTTCTTATTTGGCAGAGCGTTTTGCTTTCTCGGGCGATATGCTGGCGTTTGAGTTTGGCGACAGGGGCCAGCATTCAGGCCAGGAAGATAATGCCGAGCTCCAATCCGACTGAAAGTGTCTGAGAAGTTCGAAGAGCTTATGGATATGAGTGATAGGAGCTTGAAGGGATAAGGGCGGCACACCAGGTCGCTTGGCCGAAGTGTCCAAGCAAAAGCGTAGAGTGGAGGAGTTGCAGGAACTCCTGGCGAAGAACGACGACGCTGCTTGGAGCTGGCCAGAATAGAGTCGAAAACATTCCGAGGAGGTGAAGGCGATGCGAAGGGAACATAGCGAGAGTATGGGTCGGCTCGGGAGGGAAGCTGCCGACGAGAGGAAGCGTTTGCTAGGATGCTCGATGAGGTGGAGGAGCGACTGAAGCGACGCGACGGCGAAATTGCCCACTTGAGGGAGGGCGCTAAATGGCATCAAGGGGTGATAGCTCGGGTGAACGACGAGCTATCCCAAGCCCGGGAGGATGCGGAGCCAACAGTTAAGGATCAACAATCTGCAGGAGAGAGTTGAGCTGATAGGGGCCGACAGGACAAGAGCCAGGGGCGAGGCTGAGGAGCTGGCCAAGAGGTTGGCCAGACGAGAGGAGGAGGTACGATCTCACTCCCCCCTTTTTAGTTTTCCTACTGGTTTCTTGTGATGCCGATTATTTGGCTTTTTCAGATGGCGAAGTTGGGGTTGGAGATTCGGGCTCTCCAAGGTGAGCTCGTGTCCAACCGCAACAAGAGCTCAGAACTCGAGACGCGGGCCGGCGAGTTCGAGGAGCAAAATATCATTTGCGGGCCCAAGTGCTGAGGCTGAGAAGCAGGCTGCTGAGGCCAAGATGCAGCTCGCCATACTTAAGGGGAGGCAAGACGCTATCGGTTGATGCCTTCCAACTCGGGATGGAAGAATGTAAACAGAGGATATCAGTGAGCACCCGGAATGGGATCTTTCTTTTCTGGATACCTGAAACTCCCGAGTCGGCGAGTCTGAAGGGGAAGAGGAGGACGAATATGTCGATGTATCGATACTGATCCTGGTGCCGCCCCGGGTCCCAGCGAAGCCGCAGCTTCTGAGGGACGGTCGCAAACTGTCGCTGAAAGGGCAAAGGCATTGGAGAAGGGCGAGTCTAGTCACACCTCACAGATGTAACCGAGAGCTCCTCCAGACTGATGTGGTTCCGGCCCTTAGGAGCCATTCTTGTATTTTGTCTTTCAGAAGTCTGTCTGACGTTTCTTAATGAAGAATTTCCCGTTTCCACTTAAGTGTTTTCTTACGTGACCTTGTTGTCATTTAGTCTTGCCTCAATTGTGAGCGACCTATGGCTCGCTGATGCTCTTAGGTCATCCTTATTCGGGATTGAAGGAAACGCACTGGCTGGCCGATGGGCAAAATAGGTCGGCTTGGGCCGACGAGAAGTAGGTCGGCTGGGGCCGACAAGAAAAGTAGGTCGGCTGGGGCCGACTATAGGTCGGCTAGGGCCAAAGTAGGTCGGCTGGGGCCGACAGAAATAGGTCGGCTGGGGCCGGCTAGGTCGGCCGACAAGAAGTAGGTCGGCTGGGGCCGAAGAAAATAGGTCGGCTGGGGCCGATGAAAATAGGTCTTCGCGCTTTCTGCTATTCTGTCAACGCCCTGCTGTTTCGCAGGTGATTCGGTTTTTATTTCACTAGAATTGATGATACGGCGCAGTGGGGGGCATAAAGCTGCATCAGAGCTTTCCGGAAGGTGCTCTTTTCCCATGCAGATCGTTTTGTCGTGCGCACGCAATCGTTTACCATTGGAGGACGTCTATTTTTGAAGGACATATTCTGAACCCGCCAGTTTTCGAAGTGCCAGTGGACGATTTCCTGCATTTAATGACCATGATTCGGGATCAGGAGGGGATCTCCGTACACGTCATAACTCAGGCGGTGGGCTTGGCGCGCAGTGGGGCGCCGCGTTATCCTGAGGGGCCACGTGGAGGTATGGGCCAAATGTTTGAATCTCGGGACTTTCAGCTTGGGTAGCTTTTCCCGGTTTTTTGCCTATAAAAAGGAAAAGAGGGGTCATGTTGGTTATCCCCAAGTGTCTTTCCCATCAGAGCTTCCATTATGCTCATTTCTCTGCTGTTACGAGTGGGAGGACCGAGCTTTCCTCTCATAGGCTCCTTGCCGCCGGATAGCTGGGGCGACGGGGGAGCTGCCGAAGAATGGCTCACCCTTAGGGGATGAGTCCCGGAGATCATATGGAGAGCGCACAAGGAGGGCGCAGAGATCACACGGAGAGCGCACATAACTCTTCCCTGTGACCTTTGCGGTTCCCCTTACGGGGGGCTTATGGTAGGAAGTGCACGCGACCCCCCGTGCACGAATTCTCGCCTCCTCCCCTGGTTTGGATTCCATCCCGCCTGGGGAATCCTTGCCACGGGGAATGGGAGCAACCGGGGTCCTGATGGACCCCGAGCCTCTCGGTCGGGCAGCGGCCTGCGATCCAGCACCCCCTCCTGGGGAGCGGGCTGGTCCGAATGGCCTCCAGAATGCTCCACGGGGTGCCACCTTCTGAATCTCTTCATTCGGCGGGAGCCGTGGAGGGTCAGCTTTATCGACCGTCCAGGCGGGCTGACCGTTTCGTGGTTTCTGTTTGGCGATCGGACGCTGGAGCATCACAGTTGCCTAGGTCTGCTTTGGAGCAGTTGCCCGAGTTTTGTATTTGCCTTTATTTTATGCATTTCAATGCTCTTGTAATGCCTGTGAGGCATTTGTAACTGATCTTGATCGGCAATAAAGAGAGTTGTTCTGTTTTCAATCTCTATCTTTTTGTGCCGAGTTTGCTGTCATTGTTGTTTGTGGGGTACAAAGGCGTCCCGCTGTCCTTAGACGAGGATCCCACGCCGTCCGAACTAATCGAGGTTCGCAAGCGATGGTTCAGGGATCATCCAGCGAAATACGTTTCTTACTCGGTCCGAAGTTTTGGTATTTTCACGCCTCGCTCTTACCGGAGCTCGAATTATCGCGGGTTGGCTCTGGCCGAAGTTCAGGGAATCCGTACTTTTTCCCGTCATGGTTCAGGGAACCTGTCACTCGGGCCAGCCGAGTTCGGAGATATTTGACTTGGCCCTGCCAAGGTTCGGAGATTCAGTCACTCGGCCCAGCCGAGGTTCGGAGATATTTGACTTGGCCCTGCCAAGGTTCAGAGATTCGGGCTCAATGGAGCGACTCGGTTGTCATTGTGGGACACGGCGTCAGGCCCACGTGGCGCTTGGTAAGGGGCGCCAGGGCGGATCGAGCGGTATATTGTCACGCTTTTTTATTGGTGACGCCACTCTTTCCGAGGGGACAGGTCATTGGCTGAATGCTGGACTTCCGCTTCCCGAAAAAGGAGGCCAGCTTTAAGAGGCTTGGGGAAGCGCTGAAAGTATTTATTGCGGGGGGCGACAGATCAGAAAATGTTCTGCTTGGGGGGAATTCCCGATCAACCTGCTCGCGCTTACCGATTTCGCTCGGGATGGGGTGCGACACTTCGGATTTTGCAGGCATTGAAATGATGACACGTGGCAAGTTCTTATGGGTCGATGGTTACGGCGCGACCGATGAGATATCTGCCCAGCGAGTATAAATATGACCGAGGGATATCGGTCTCAGCCATCCCTCGGCTCAAGTTCTGAAACAATGGCCTATCCAGGGCGATCATCAGGCGAGCTATGTACCTCGCTCGACGGCCTGCTACGCTCGGAGGGGAGGCGTACCTCCGTTACTGTCGATGGTTTAGGATTGTTGTCGACCCTTGCGAGCAATCAGCAGCTCGTAAGGGTCGTTGAAGAGTACATGGATGTGTGCTCAAGGGAGGTTGAGGCCCTGCGCCGGGTGGTGGACCGGCAAAGGAGGAGATTGTGTCCCTTCGTCAGCAAGTGGCCGACCTCACGGAGCGTCTGGAGGACCTGCTGGCCTCCGGGAGCGACTCCGGATTTTAATTTTAGGGCCTCTCTTCCTGTTTTTTTTTTTTACTGCCTTTTTGTTCCTTTTTTTAAATGAAAAATGGATCGGCTTTGGAAATCCTCTTCCTCTCCGAGAATTATAGCCTCGATCCGTGTGATAATTAGAGTGTTGGCGTGGCCCCATCGTTTTATGCGTTGGTGCAGACGCTTTGATCGACGGATTATAGGGACGTTACCTAAAGATTTTTGGTTAGCAGAGGGAAATCCCTAGCTCCGCTCGGGGCTTTTGGCCGATTACGCGGGGCTTATTGGCCCCTTAAAGGGGGTCGCCGATGGTGGCTTCTTTTTGTGCGTCGACGGTTTTTGCTTAACGCGCTCATTTTCAAACCGGATGAAGTTTTGGGGACTATTTGGAAGTCACCGGCTTTAATCGGGGCCTGTGCACTTCGGTTTTTATCTGGGATTTTAGCCCGAATGATTTTTGGCCCTGCCATCGGAGGATTCGTTGCTCGGCCAGCCGAGGTTCGGAGAATATTTTACTTGGCCCTGCCAAGGTTCGGAGAATTTGTTGCTCGGCCCAGCCGAGGTTCGGAGAATATTTTACTTGGCCCTGCCAAGGTTCGGAGAATTTGTTGCTCGGCCCAGCCGAGGTTCGGAGAATATTTTACTTGGCCCTGCCAAGGTTCGGAGAATTTGTTGCTCGGCCCAGCCGAGGTTCGGAGAATATTTTACTTGGCCCTGCCAAGGTTCGGAGAATTTGTTGCTCGGCCCAGCCGAGGTTCGGAGAATATTTTACTTGGCCCTGCCAAGGTTCGGAGAATTTGTTGCTCGGCCCAGCCGAGGTTCGGAGAATATTTTACTTGGCCCTGCCAAGGTTCGGAGAGTTCCTGTTCAAGCAGATAACTCGGTTGTACCGAGGATTGGTAAGCAGTATCTGTTTCTTCTTGCAATTTATATAATGCAGTGCATAACGATTCACACACAGGTTGCGAAGAAATAGATAACTGGGAATGCATAGCGAGGCGTATGAAGATGAATTCATAGAGGACATACCCTATTGATAATATTTGCGAAGGTTGTCCGAGTTCCACGTTCGGGGAATGGACTTCCCATCCAGATCCTGCAGCTTGTAGGTTCCTGGTCCAATAATCTCCGCTACTTGGTATGGGCCCTCCCAGTTTGGCGCCAGCTTTCCTTGCTCCAGCGGTTTGGAAACAGAGGCCTTTCGGAGGACAAGGTAGCCAGGTAGGAAGGCTTTTCCCTTGACCCTGGAGGCATGGTACCGGGCCACCCTCTGTTGATAAGCAGCTGTTCTGATCCGGGCCTTCTCTCTGATCTCTTCTACTAAGTCGAGGTTGGTGCGGAGTTGTTCGTTGCTGGCTTCCTCTGAGTAACTCTCCACCCGTAATGATGGGAGGCCTACTTCCACGGGTATAACGGCTTCTGTGCCAAAAGCCATTCGGAATGGGGTTTCGCCCGTCGGGATTCTCGGGGTGGTGCGGTAGGCCCATAAGACATGATGT
This sequence comes from Calamus simplicifolius, assembly GCA_900491605.1. Lineage (NCBI taxonomy): Eukaryota > Viridiplantae > Streptophyta > Magnoliopsida > Arecales > Arecaceae > Calamus > Calamus simplicifolius. The sequence goes on along the minus strand of UESW01000529.1, from coordinate 3,352 downwards.
AGCTCATCCGCCCACCTGCCTTGGGCTCTGGAGAGGCGAGCTTTGATTCCCTGGAGGAGGGTCCTGTTGGTTACTTCGGCCGCTCCATTGGCTTGTGGGTGCCCGACCAAAGTGAGGTGGTGATGGATTCCGTTCTCCTCACAGAACTGGCGAAATTTGGAGTTGTCGAACTGCTTTCCGTTATCGGTGATTATAGTGTGGGGGAGGCCGAACCGGCAAATGATGGACCTCCAAACGAAGTCTCTGGCTCGTGCCTCGGTAATTTGTGCAACTGCTTCCGCCTCGACCCATTTGGTGAAGTAGTCGATGGCGACGAATAGGAATTTCCGCTGTCCCGTGGCAAGCGGGAATGGGCCAAAGATGTCCATCCCCCATTTGGCAAAGGGCCAAGCAGAGGATATAGAAACTAGCTCGGTGGAAGGAAGCCTTTGGATGCTCGAATGCCTCTGGCAGGGGTCGCAGGCTCGGACTAGATCGTCCGCGTCTTTTTGTATGGTCGGCCAGTAGTAGCCTTGTCGCAGCACCTTGTAGCATAGAGACCGGCTTCCCAGATGGTTTCCGCAAATCCCTTCATGTACCTCGCATAGAGCATAGTCCGCTTCGGATGGGCGAAGGCATCTGAGAGCGGCATGGAAAAAGATCGTTTGTAAAGCTGGTTGTCGATCAACACATAATGGATGGCCTGTAGCTTCAGCTTTCTGGCCTCTCTTCGGTCGGACGGGAGCGACCCTTCTTTGAGATATTTGAGGATAGGGTCGAACCAGGATGGTTCGGCCTCGACTTGCATCACTCGGTCGGCTTCCGTGATGCTCGGCTTTTCCAGAGTCTCCAGGTGGAACTTTTGTTTGGCATCCATCGTCTCCGCAGTTGCCAATCGGGAGAGTAGGTCGGCGCGGGCGTTCTCAGATCTAGGAATCTGAATAATTTCAAATTCAAAAAAATGGGGAAGCAAGCCACGCACCTCCTGAAGATATCGAATCATGTTCGGCTCGCGGGCTTCAAACTCTCCCCGAACATGGCCGGCTACCAGCTGAGAGTCGGTGAAGGCATTAAGCTTTTCCACCTTCAAATTGCGGGCGATCTGGAGACCGGCTAACAGGGCTTCATATTCGGCTTCGTTGTTGGAAGCCGGGAAGGAGAATCGGATGCCATATTCGAAGATCATCCCCTCAGGACTGGTAAGAACTAGACCCGCACCAGAGTGATGGGCATTGGATGACCCGTCGACATGGAGGAGCCACCGGGCTCCAGTTTTCGGTTCTCCAAGAGAGTCGGGGGTAGAACCATCCTCCAGGATGGTACACTCGAGGAGGAAGTCGGCCAGTACTTGGGCTTTGATGGCCGGACGATGCTGAAAATGTATGTCATGCTCACTTAGCTCGACGGCCCATTTGGTCATTCTCCTGATGTTTCGGGACGGTGAACTACCGCCTTGATGGGTTGGTCAGTCAGGAACGTCACGGAATGTGCTTGGAAGTATGGCCGCAACCTTCGAACTGAGGTAATTAAGGCCAGCACCATCTTTTCAATCCTGCTATACCTTGTCTCCGCATCGCGGAGCAGCCTGCTGACATAATAGATCGATTTTTGGACTTTGCCTTCTTCTTTGACCAGCACCGAACAGACCGCGCCCTCTGAGACAGCCAGGTACAGAAATAGGGTCTCTCCCGGGGCTGGACTACTGAGGAATGAGGGCGAGCCGAGGTACTTTTTGAGATCTTGAAATGACTTCTGGCATTCGGGAGTCCACTGAAGTTTTTGGCCGCTCGGAGAGTTTTGAAGAAGGGAAGGCACCTCTCGGCCGATCGCGCCACAAAGCGGTTAAGGGCCGCTATCCTCCCGGTTAAGCGCTGGACCTCTTTAACAGATGCTGGGGGAGCCATTTGTTGGAGAGCTTGAATCTTCTGGGGGTTAGCTTCGATACCCCGCTGGGAGACCATGAAGCCAAGGAATTTCCCGGAATTGACGCCGAAGGCACACTTGGTCGGGTTGAGTTTCATCTCATATTTGCGCAGTGTTGAAGCTCTCTGAGAGGTCCTCGACATGCCGTGGCCTCCTTGCTTTTGACCAGCATGTCGTCCACATACACCTCCATATTCCGACCGATTTGTTCCTTGAACACCTTGTTAACCAGCCTCTGGTAGGTTGCACCTGCATTTTAAGACCGAAAGGCATGACACGGTAACAGTAGGTACCTCGGTCGGTTATGAAGGCGGTCTTTTCTTCATCCTCGGGGGCCATTCGGATCTGATTGTATCCTGAATAGGCGTCCATGAATGACAGCATTTGGTGGCCTGAGGTGGCGTCCACGAGCTGATCGATCCGAGGGAGGGGGAAGCTGTCCTTCGGGCAGGCTTTATTGAGGTCGGTGAAGTCGATGCAGATCCTCCACTTGCCGTTCGACTTTTTTGCCATGACGACATTTGATAGCCAGCTCGGGTAGTTTACCTCTCGGACAAAATTGGCCTTGATGAGCTTGTCGACCTCTTCTTCAATGGCCTTTTGCCATTCTGGGGCGAAGCTCCTCTTCTTCTGCTTAACGGGCCTGTGCATCTCGTCCACATTGAGATGATGGACGAGAACCTCGAGGTTGATCCCTGGCATGTCGGAGGCGGACCAGGCGAAGATGTCTGCATTACTTCGGAGGAACCTGATCAATCTGCGCCGAGGCTCTCCTTTGAGTAACGACCCGATTTTATGGTTCGGTCGGGTGAGCTTCGTCCAATGGTACCTCCTCCAATTCCTCTGCCGGTTCTCCCCGCTGTTCGGCGAAGTCCTCGCGAGCGTCTAGCCCGTCAACCTCCGGCATTCTAGACTGAAGGCTCGTAACAAAGCATTGCCGAGCCATGGCTTGACTTCCCCGAACCACTCCAACTCCTCGCTCGATGGGGAACTTCATAGACAGATGCGGGATGGAGACAACTGCCTTGAGGGACATTAGACCGGGCCTGCCGAATATGGCGTTGTAAGGGGATCTGAGGTTGGTCACTAGGAAATCTATCTGTACAATAGTTACAAGGGGCCAGGTTCCCGCGCGGACCGTCAGGGTGACGACCCCTTCCGGGACAATGACGTCGCCGTGAATCCCATCAGGGTGGAATCCACGGCTCGAAGGTTTTCCATGAGCAATTTCATCCTGGAAAACACACCGAGGTACAAAATATTTACCGAGCTTCCACTATCAACGAGGATTCGGCTTACATCATAGTTGTTTAAATTAAGGGATACAACTAGTGCGTCATCATGGGGAGTTGTATCCCCAAAAGATCATCGTTGGAGAAGGAGAGTTCGCCTGTCCTTGCCTTTTTTGGCGCCGATTCTTCTCCGCCGCCCCTGGGGCTCAATCCGCCGG
>UESW01000528.1:0-31643 GCA_900491605.1 Calamus simplicifolius | reverse complement strand
TTGTCATTATTATTTATTAATATTTGATGAATTTTATAAAAAATCTCCATATATTGCAAGATTTACTTGTGACAATTAGAAGCAGTGCTATAGTCACACTCCAATTGTTATAATAAATTAACATGGCATATATATAAAAAAATAAAGACAACTAAAGGTTTAAATGCCAAATTACGAAATTATGTAGTCACAAAATTTGTTATCCTACAAATTTTTCATATAATTCAAGAAATTTATGCAGCTCTAAAGTACATATGTAATCTACTTTGTTAGCCATGTGGTAAATATTGATTGAAAAATATTAATGTTAAATATAATATATTATTATCATCAACAAAAGAAAATTGATATATTCAATGAGATAGTCATACCGTAGATGTTACAATGTATTGATATGATGTATAAAAATAAAAAAATAAGCCATGAATTACAAAGTTTAAGTGCCAAATTGCAATTGTACGATTTTTAATAAACTATTGCAAAAATTCTTTATCCTATAATTTTTTCATAGAAATTTTTATATGATTTAACCATAACAATTAGAAGTGAAACACAACTAGAACTATGAAAAAGAGGAAGAAGATGTTAGTGTTTCCTTTTATGTGGCCCACGTGGATATATGATTGATTTATCATTTATTTATTTTAAATGATAATTATGATATCTGATTTTATCATATATTTAAATTTAAGTGATATGATGTTTAATAAAGCTAATTTCGTTATCTAAATCTTAGAAAGAGAAATTTAACGTATTATCAGATTGGTCTCTCTCTCTCTATATATAGTCTTTTGACCATCACAACAAATAAGGAAGATAATTAGAAAGAAGGAGAAACTCAATCTGTCGTTAACCATACGCATCCTCTCGTTCCTTATCAACAAATATCATTCCTTGTCAACAAATATCAATGGATCAAGGTACGCATTCTTGGTTTATATTTTCATGTAAAAATCATTTATTCTAAGATCTTGGCCATTATGTTTATTAAAGAAAATCCTTTATGGATCTTACATGTGGTATCAGAGCCTTGATTGAAGAATTTATGATTTTTCATTATGAATCTATCTTCGATTCTTATATATATTTCTTATTATGATTGATGATCAAAATAGCATAGTTCTTTTTGATCTCCACAAACCTGTTCCATAAAGTCGTGGGATTCCGATAACGGATTAAAGAATGAGAGGCTTAATTCTAGCATCTCACGAATGTGAGGCTTTCTCCCTCAACGTTTTTCTCCCGCATGAATCCCACGGAAGTCTTCACGTAGTAGAGGCTTTACGAAAGGGGCTCGTCTATATCCTTGCCTCTCTAATTTTATTCTTTTTTTTTTTTGATCTCCTGCCCCATCAAAGCCATAAAAGAGAGAGAACTAGAATTTCCCTGTGAAAGAGATTCATACACACTAATGGAAGAGGTGAGAGGTCTTGGGATGGAATTGTGGTCCTTCGGTGAAGAGTCCCTCTTCACGCACGGGTAAGAGAGACGGTGGCTCTTCACGTATTCACGCCATCTCTCTTCACCAGACTGTGATGTACGGTGGCTTGGGCTCTTGGACTTCCCTTGGGCTTGTAAAAAGCATGCACGATGAAAAGGGAGGGAAGTTCTAGTATAAAAGAAAAAAAAATCAAATAGAGGGGACCTGAGAGACGTATGAGATTCTTGGTAAAGAATATCAGAATAAATAAAAAAAAATTGGAGGCATTGATGGGTCTTGGGAGTCCGCTCTCTTTACGCGGAAGCTCTTCCTCTTTTCAGAAAATCACGGAAAGAATGGAATCTCACGGAAGCCAAACAGTTTCTTTTCCTCTTGCTCACGGAAGCCATCCTTAACACGTGAGAGTTCTAGTCTTGCATGCATAAAGAAACTCAAAGGTCACACACGGAAAGGAAGGGAGAGTTTCAGTATAAAAGAAAAATAAAATAAAATAAAGAATTAAAGTGGCTTGAACCTATAACCAAAAAGATTTAAGGACAAATATATTGCCACTTTATCAATTTAATCCTTGATAATACAAGATGAAAGCCCATATTTTCCAGAAAGAAGGTTCATTTAAAATTTATGTTTTGCCTTCTAATATTTATGAGATTAATGTTTTAAAAAAAATATTACAGTAAAATATGGGTACATTTAAGTATTTTGTATTCATGCATGATATTATCATTAATTAAATTTGATGTTATTATGTAATTTGTTAGTCACCATGGCCAAATTTGAAGGTTTATAGATATAAATTTAATTAAATAATTTAATTACTCATAATTATATGATGCTTATAAATGAATGACATAATTGTTTAATTTTATGAGTATATTGAAGTTCATTGATTATAAATATTTAAGGGTCGCCCAAAGGTTACTAGTCATTTATAAGACATGATGTGGTCAATTAATATGCTTGTTAGGTATGTTTAGCATATCCAAAGATAGCAAACATATCTAATTTGAGTATATATAATTGCCAAGTATGTAAAATTAAAATTAAGCATGTTTACTGTAGTATATTTTGTATCACCCAAAGGAGAACTTCAATATGCACTTATTGCTTAATTGATAGAGTCCGAATATTTATTTAAATATATTACTCAAAGCATTAACGTGTGAGCATATTTTATTTGTTCTGTTTCTCTTCATTCGCAAGCTATGTATGTTCAAACATTTAATGGGCTTAATTTCTCTGAATGGCACGAACAAGTTCAGTTTCATCTTGGTGTTCTGGATCTTGATTTGGCACTCATGAATGAGAAACCCACTGCTCTTACTAGCTCTAGTAGTGCTGAACAAGGTCTTTCCATAAGACTTGGGAAAGATTAAACAGACTTAGCTTGATGTTCACGAATGACTGTAGCAAACAATACCAAGTCCACAATTCTTGCTACTAAAAGTGCTAAGGAATTTATGAAGTTTGTGGAAGCACGTTCCCAATCGACTCTACTGATAAGTCACTTGCTGGGACATTGATGAGTACTTTAACCAACATTAAGTTTCATGGTTCTCATACTATGCATGAGCATGTTGTTGAAATGACAAACATAGCAGCGAGACTAAAGACTATGGGATTGGAAGTGAATGAGAATTTTCTTGTGCAATTCATTATCAATTCCTTGCCTCCGAGTATGGTCCATTTCACATGAGTTATAACACTATGAAGGATAAGTGGAATGTGAATAAATTGCAAAGTATGCTCATTCAAGAGGAAGCAGACTTAAGAAATATGGAAATTATTCTATTAATCTCATGGGTCATCAAGGAGCTGGAAAGAAATCAAAGAAAGATAAGAAAGGAAAGAGCAAGCAACAACCACTAAAGATAAATGGGATAAATGGGTCATCTGGTCAAATCCATAAGAAGGAATAAAAGGATGATAAGTGTCACTTTTGCAAGAAGCATGAACACTATCAGAAAGATTGCCTGAAACATAAGGTATCGTTCGAAAAGAAATGTAAGCCTAGGGCTTTTGTATGTTTCGAATCAAACCTAACAAAGTTCCTTATAATACTTGGTGGATTGATACTGGTTGTACCACTTATGTTTCTAATACATGCAGGAATTCCTTATGATCCAAACCATAAACCCAAATGAAAACTTTGTCTCAATGGGAAAGAGAGTCAAAGCTCCAGTTGAAGCTGTTGGAACTTATCGTTTGATTCTAGACACTGACATCATTTAGACCTTTTCCAAACACTTTATGACCCTTCTATTTCTCATAATTTAGTTTCTTTATCCAAACTTGACTCAGTTGGATATTCTTTTAGATTTGGAAATGGATGTTTCAGTTTGTTTAAACAAATCATCTTATTGGTTCTGGTATTCTTTCTGATGGTTTGTATAGATTTAAGCTTGATAGTCTTTTTGCTAAGACATTGTTGACCTTGCATCATAATGTTGGTACTAAACGTGGTTTAGTGAATGAACAATCAACTTACTTGTGGCATAAACGTTTGGGTCATATATCCAAAAAAGAATTGAGAGATTAGTAAAGAATGAAATCCTTTCTGATTTAGATTTTACTGATATTGGGATTTGTGTGGATTATATTAAGGGAAAACATACAAAACAGACAATAAAGAAAAGTGCCACAAGAAGTAAACAGCTCCTTGAAATTATACACACCGATATATGTGAGCCTTTTGATGTTCCATCTTTTGGTGGAGAAAAGTATTTTATCACCTTTATTGATGATTTTTTACGTTATGGCTGTCTATTTGTTGCATGAAAAATCTCAATCGGTAAATGCTCTAGAAGTGTTTATCAATGAGGTTCAAAGACAACTAGATAGAAAAGTAAAAATTATTAGGTCTGACAGAGGTGGTGAATATTATGAAAAGTATGATGAATCTGGATAATACCCTGGTCCATTTGCCAAATTTCTTAAAAAGCATGGCATATGTGCTCAATACACAATGCCTGGAACACTAGAACAAAATGGTATTGCAGAAAGGCGTAATCAAACTCTAATGGACATGGTTAGGAGTATGTTAAGCAATTCATCATTACCCTTATTATTGTGGATGCAAGCTTTAAAGACCGCTATGTATTTGCTAAATAGGGTTCCTAGTAAGGCAGTTCCAAAGTCTCCTTCTGAACTGTGGACAGGAAGAAAACCCATTTTGAGGCATTTACATGTTTGGGGTTGTTCGGCGGAAGTAAAGATTTACAATCCACATGAAAAGAAGTTGGACTCAAGAACAACCAGTGGTTTCTTCATTGGTTATCCAGAAAGATCAAAAGGGTATAAATTTTATTGTCATAGTACAAGAATTGTTGAATATGGAAATGCAAGGTTCATTGAGAATAATAAATTAGTGGGAGTTTGGAACCACATAAAGTGGAAATCCAAGAAGTTAAGGTAGAAGTTTCTTTACCTATAACTTCTTCTCAAGTTGTTGTTCCTAGAGTTATTGAACCTTTTAATAACTTTCAAGAATAACAAATTAATGATCAAACACCACAGAATGATGATATTACTAATGAACTTGCAATAAACGAACCTAATGAAGTAGCATTAAGAAGATCTCAATGACAAAGAAGAACTGCTATTTCTGATGATTATGTAGTTTATCTACAAGAATCAGATTTTGATTTGGGTATTAATGATGATCTAGTTTCTTTTTCACAAGCCATGCAAAGTGCTAATTCATCTAAATGGTTAGATGCCATGCAAGATGAGTTAAAATCAATGGATTACAATGCAGTCTGGGATCTTATTGAATTGCTTGAAGGTTGTAAAAGAGTAGGGTGTAAATGGGTCTGTAAGACCAAACGTGACTCAAATGGCAATATTGAACGTTATAAAGTCAGACTTGTTGCCAAAGGTTTTACTCAAAAATGTGGCATTGATTACACATAGACTTTTTTTTTCAGTCTCTAAGAAAGACTCATTTAGAATTATTATAGCACTGGTAGCTCATTATGATTTACAGTTGCATCAAATGGATGTGAAAACTGCCTTTCTAAATGAGAGTTTGAATGAAGAGGTTTATATGGACCAACTTGAGGGCTTTTTATTTGAAGAAAAGGAACACATGGTGTGTAAACTGAAGAAGTCAATATACAGACTTAAGCAAGCTTTCCGACAATGGTATCTTAAGTTCAATGATATCATTACATCCTTTGGATTTAAAGAAAACACCGTTGATCGGTGTATATATCTGAAGGTCAGTGGGAGCAAAATCATATTTTTGATTTGTATGTTGATGATATCTTACTAGCTACTAATGACCTTGGCCTATTATATGAGACCAAGAATTTTCTCTCTAAGAACTTTGAAATGAAAGATATGGGTGAGGCATCCTATGTGATTGGAATCAAAATATTTCGTGATAGATCACAAGGAATGTTAGATTTGTCTCTGAAGGCATATATTAATAAAGTTCTTGAGAAATTCAACATAAACAAATGTTCTATAAGTGTTGTTCCAATTCAGAAGGGAGATAAATTCAGCCTTATGCAATGTCTAAAGAATGAATTGGAACATAAACAAATGGAACAAATTCCTTATGTTCCTTATGCATAAAGGAATATTCAGACTCAGATTTTGCTAGATGTGTTGATACTAGAAAGTTCACATTTGGCTATTTGTTCCTTTTAGCTGGAGGAGCGATCTCATGGAAAAGTGTGAAGCAGTCCGTCATTGCTGCATCCACTATGAAAGCTAAGTTTGTGGCATGCTTTGAGGCTACAATTTATGGTTTATGGCTGCAGAACTTTATTTCAGGACTTGGGGTTGTTGACAGTATTGCCAAGCCGCTGAAAATTTATTATGATAACTCCGCAGCAATCTTCTTTTCTAAAAACGATAAGTATTCAAAGGTGCTAAACATATGGAATTGAAATACTTTATCGTTAAAGAAGAAGTTTAGAAACAAAGAGTGTCAATTGAACATATTAGCACCAATCTTATGATTAACATATTAGCACCAATCTTATGATTGCAGATCCGCTGACTAAAGGGTTGCCGCTAAAGACATTTCATGAACATGTCGAAAGAATAGGCATTATTGAAAACCATTAGTGATGTTATGTTTAAAGCTTTAAGTTCCTTATGTATTTGACACTCTGAGCTCAATTAATTATTGTTTCTGAATCACTTATGGATCCTATTTACTTATGCTAGTATATATATACATAAATGAATTATAGAATGTTAACAGGATTCGTCTTTGATAAAGACATTATTGTTAGACCTTATTGCAATTTCCATTATAGGTATGTTAAGTATAAACTAGTAATGTGATACATGGAAGGGAGTACGTCAAAATAATAGCATACAACCGCCATGATCCTTACTAGTTTTTGCTTAATGATGATTTCATGTTTGACCAATATTATGAAGGATTTTAGCTTCTATTATGCGCATTATGATTGATTATTAAACAAGTATTTTTAATATCTTACATGGGCCAAGTGGGAGAATGTTAGTGTTTCCTTTTATGTGGACCACCTGGATATATGATCGATTTATCATTTATTTATTTTAAATGATAATTATGATATCTGATTTTATCAGATATTTAAATTTAAGTGATAATGATGGTTTAATAAAGCTAATTTTCTATTGGTTCATTTTGGGAAGTTATTTGATAACCTCTCCTTGATGGAAAGAGAAATTTAACGTATTATCAGATTGGTCCTCTCTCTCCTATATAGTCTGTTTGACCATCACAACATATAAGGAAGAGAATTAGAAAAGAGGAAGAAACTCAATCTGTCATTAATCATAGGCAGCCTCTCGTTCCTTGTCAACAAATATCAATGGATCAAGGTACGCATTCTTGGTTTATGTTTCATATAAAAATCATTTATTCTAAGATCTTGGCCATTATATTTATTAAAGAAAATTCTTTAATAGATCTTACAGAAGAAAGTAATTTATGTATTTTTATTCATCAAATCTTAGGTATAATACAAGCTACAAATCCTATGTTAAGAAGAAAAACTAATTACATCAAATCTCTATAAATCATAATCAAATATATTTACTTCATATTATACAAATGCAATTTACTTCTTATTCTAAAAATACAATATGTATGAATCAAAATCAATATATTACTTCTTATTCTAAAAATATAATCTATAATATTTTTCCTCAAGCGGCTTGAAAGATAATTAATCCGAATTCTATTTAGAACCTTTGTGAAGATATCTTCCAATTGATCTCTGTTTTCACATATTCTGTAGAAATCAAACCTTGCTGAAAGTTCTCACGAACAAAATGACAATCAATATCAATATGCTTAGTTTGTTCATGAAAGACTGGATTAGATGCAATATGAAGTGCAGCTTGATTGTCACATCATAACTTGGTATTGAAATCTTAAGGTGCACTTCAATGACAAGCTGATATATTTGCATTATGTCACATATAGACTTCTTTTCCTCCATATTATCAAATATCAACCAAATAATAGAGCCAAAACCATAACAAAGTTAAAAATACCCAAAGAATCTAAATCTATCCCAAAATAGATCCCACATCGAATAGATGTTGACCCAAACAGGTTAAAAATACTCAAAGAATTTGAACTTGTCTCAAAATAGATCTCATACCGAATAGATGCTGACCCAAATAGGTAGTAAACTTGTTGTGAATGTTGAGATGAGCATAACGAAACCAATTTTGGCAATGGTGAAGGCTGATCGATGAGTGACAATTCTTTAGGTGTAGGCAGTGAGAACAAAAAAAATTACCAAAAATAGAAACCCAAAAATCCTAAAACCCCACTATCACAAAAGCTCGATACCATGAAATACAATTAGAACTCTAAAAAAGAGGAAGAAGAATATGTATTTTTATTCATTATACATACAAGCTACAAATCCTATTTTAGGAAAGAGAATTAATTACATCAAATCTTATTAAATATATTTACTTTATATTATATAAATGCAATCTACTTTCTATTTTAGAAATGCAATATGTAATAATTCTTATAATCAAATATATTTACTTTCTATTTTAAAAATATAATTTATAATAATAAGTAATGAGATAGTCATACTCTAACTATTTCAATGAATCAATAACGACCGTAAATAAAAAGTTACCATGAGAAGTAAAAGTTTAAGCTAAATTGTAATTTCATATGATTGAAAAAGAAACTTTATTCTATACAATTTTGTTAATAAAACCAAGCAATATATACAACACTAGCCCATGCAATGCATTTCGTTGGCCATACGATAAACATCGACAAAAAAATTAAAAATAAAAAAATTATAGAAACAATAATAATCCTTTACCATAGTTATCATTATTATATTATAATTTCTATATGTGATCAAAAAAAAAAAAACCTTCTAATCTCAAAAGACCTAAATATAATAAAAATAGTAAGAGAATCACACTCCAGCTTCCATACAATAAAAATGTTTTAAATGACAAATTATAAATTTATATGTTGCATAAATTCTTATCTTATAATTTTTTATTTAATGAAAGAAATAATAAAGTTTTAAATGACAAATTATAAATTTATATGTCGCATAAATTCTTATCTTATAAAATTTTATATAACGGAAGAACTACATAATGCTTTCTGTCTATCAAAATCTTTTCATAACTGGAAAGGTCTAGCTGTGATGACATATCCTAGATGTTATTAACCAATAAAAAATATAACATAATATTTAACAATACTGTATATAAATATAAAATTTGATAAGGTGACTTGCTTTCCTCCAAAACTCATATCTTTTTTTTTTTTATTCTTTTAATATGAGAGTGAAAATAGTGAAAGATATATTTTTTTATGTTTTTATTTTTTTAATGGAAAATAAATAATTTCTCCGGAACCAAATCAGCCCTTGGACTTCACACGAAAAACGGCAGGCAGCAGCAATGGCGGTTACCATACACGTGCCAAGAATAATCGCCACGTGTCACATCCCGAAAGTTCCCTCCGCTTTCCTTGCAATCTCCTCTACACGTTAAAAACCCCATCCACCCTGCCACCGGAGGAATACCGAAGGCGAGACGAAGGGGCGGTGGAGGCAAAGATGGCGGTGGAGACAGCGAAGTGGCGGTCCGACGAGGAATTCAAGCTGGTGGGTTCAAGAAGTTCGTCCGGCAAAACCCCCGATCCGACCGATTCCCGGTCATCGGCTTCCACCACGTCGAGTTCTGGACCGCCGACGCCACCAGCGCCGCCGGCCGCTTCTCCTTTGGCCTCGGCATGATCCCCGCCGCCCGCTCCGACCTCTCCACTGGAAACTCCCTCCACGCCTCCTACCTCATCCGTTCCGGCTCCCTTCAGTTCCTCTCTCGTCCCCCTACTCCCCCTTCACTCCCGCCGCCGCCGGTGCTGCCCCTGGCGAGACCCACCCCTCGATCCCATCCTTCGATCCCGACGCCGCTCGCAGCTTCATCGCCGCCCATGGCCTCGCCGTCCGCGCCGTCGCCGTCCGGGTCGCCGACGCCGGCCAGGCCTTCCACACCAGCGTCGCCCACGGTGCCCGCCCCGCCTTCCCCCCAGTCGACCTCGGCTCTGGCTTCGCCCTCGCCGAGGTGGATCTCTACGGCGACGTCGTCCTCCGCTACGTCTCTTTCCCTGATCCCGATTCCCGCCAAAACCCCTCCAAGATCCCATCATTCCTCCCGGGATTCGAAGATGTGGAGGAAACCGGTTCTGGCTCGCTGGATTATGGCATCCAGCGGCTGGACCACGCGGTGGGGAACGTGCCGGAGCTGGCCCCGGTGGTATCGTACTTGGCCAAGCTCACAGGTTTCCACGAGTTCGCTGAGTTCACGATGGAGGACGTTGGGACGGCAGAAAGCGGGCTGAACTCAGTGGTGCTGGCTAACAACGAGGAGACGGTGCTCTTCCCGGTGAACGAGCCGGTCCACGGCACCAAACGGCGGAGCCAAATTCAAACATATTTGGAACACAACGGCGGCGCCGGCCTGCAGCACCTGGCGCTGGCGACCATCGACGTGCTCCGGACGGTCAGGGAGATTAAATCGAAAACGGCGATGGGCGGCTTCGAGTTCTTGGCGTCGCCGCCGCCAACCTACTACGACGGAGTCCGGCGGAGGGCCGGCGACGTGCTCACCGAGGCGCAGATCAAGGAGTGTCAAGAATTAGGCGTGCTTGTCGACAGGGATGACCAGGGTGTGCTGCTGCAAATCTTCACCAAGCCAGTTGGAGACAGGTATGCTGTCATCTTCCTCATCTTCATTTAGTAGATAGGTATGAAATTTTTTTTTTTCAATAATGTTTATATTCATTTACTATCTATGATTGGATGGCTCATGCAAAACTAATAGCAACATCGTATTGAATATTGAATATGAATCCAATTGGGAGAAACGATTGGAGAAAAGGATTCATGAAGTCAACTCGAACTAATTTAAGATTGAGGCCTTGTTGTTTTTATATACATGCAAATCATTAGTCTAGTATTGGTTGACCATCAACTTGTCCTGAGAGAGCTTGCGAATTGTTAAGATCTTTATATTTTGATTCAAGTCACTTGAAGAAGCTGCTTTGAATACATCAATCTTCATGATTTAGATAATCCACATTTCGAAGTTATGGAGTACTTGAAAACTTGAATACTTAAAATCAAGATTCATTGTCTACTGTTATCCCATTGCTACAATGTTGGTATGCGAGTTTGTTCATTCAGTATATTGAAACTTGGTATGCATTGGTATCGAGTCTCTGAGTATCAGTATGGAACGGTATGCACCGATCCGGTATACCATACTTGGAAGAATTTGACATTTCGCTTAGCAATTAAGCTTTTCATCTAAGTTGATATATGGCCAATTGCAAGTGGATATCTAAGTTGGTGTGTTCCTCTTCTGGAGCAAAGATTGCAATTTTATTCTTGTTATAGAAAGAGATATTGGTGAACCTTAAAACTCATCCTGATTTAATCTTTTTTACCCTTTCTTTTCCCCTTGTTTCATTATGGACAGTCAAGTGGATTGAAGCAAATCTTGATTACTGTTGTATAATTGGATGCGGTTCGAGTTTACTTTGTAATTTAGGGAATATGGATTTCATCTGTTAAGCATATTCTTTTCATGGATCTTGTTTACTCTTCTATTGAATGAATGGTTTTTAGAAGATCTATTCCTGGAGTCTGTGCTGCATTCTTTGAGTGAGAGAGTTTTGCACATCAGACCCTCTTCGGTCTAGGAGAAACTAATCCTTCTTCTACAAGGATCATTGTTACAGGTCATATGTAGACAAGCTCGTAGCAATCTAATGTCATGGTCTTTTTTTTTTAATTCAAAATTAATCAGATGTTCTTATCTGATTAATTTCTGAAATATTAATTATCTACGTCAATTCATTAACATCAAATCAATAAGTAACATTTGAGTTCTTACATTAGACCTTAAAATAGATAATTAAAATAAATTTACATAAAAGATCTAGATATTAGGGAACAATTCTTGCCTCGCTGATTGGTAGCTGATCATGCACCAATTGGTTCTGAAGAATATCAAGTGGAACACCTGCTGTAGGATAAACGAAATAAACCAATGGTAACAGAACATGAGAAATCTCCATAGTTAATCCCTGTACCACCAACAAATACTCTACCCAAAAAGGGCAACCCGCCCCAGGCCAGTGAGCATTCAACCACGATGTGGCTTTATCGAAAGATAGTGCGACTTGATGATGGGAATTCCCTAAGCTGTGTTTCTTCATGCCATTTTGCAATTGCACAAGAAACTGCTGGACAAAAGTAATGGAAGAAACAAGTTGTGAATATCTATCATCTTATACATATCAATGATTGGGGGTTAGATGGCCTCCATTGATATGTTCTGGAACATGAATAAAGGAGATGTTCTAATATTGTAATAGAAATACTAAAGCTCTAGGCTTATGCTGAAAAAAATTTCTTTGAGCTAGTGAACAGAGTGGTGTATGAATACCATTTAACAGATTTTTGACTTGTAGTTCGATGCTTGGTTAGCAATATATTCCATATTTATAAACTTTTCAGGCCTGCTGCTGTTGAGCTCTGTAAATTTTTGTATGGCTCTATTCTTCTCAAGTAAATTTGGATGTAGGCCAACAATATTTTTAGAGATCATCCAGAGGATTGGATGCATGATGAAAGATGATGATGGGAGAGAGTTCCAGAAGGGCGGGTGCGGGGGCTTTGGGAAAGGAAACTTCACCGCGCTCTTCAAGTCCATAGAGGAGTACGAGAAATCCCTTGAGGCCAAGCAAGCAGTTGCAGTGCCAGCTGCCTAGAAAGAGAATGTAATTACTTTGATTAGAAATGATAATGCTAACTAATAATCTGGATCAAGATTGCACCATTTAAGATTGCTAGTGTCAGAGATATGGATTGAATGTAATCCAATTATGAACAATGGTTGCTTGAACTGCATTTTTTATCTCTCTTTATTTTCATGCATATGTTTCTTCTTGGCTTCTGTTAATGCTTTCAAGAGAAATAATATTAATAATAGCTGTTGTTATTATTGGAGACTGGTTTTCAGAATCTTTGAGATGAAAATATTAGAAAATTATATCAAGAGGAAGGGGATTTTTTTTTTTTTTTTTTTTTATTTCACTTGTAGTTGGAGAATATAAGAATATGTACAAAAATGTTATTTATATGTGATACATAAGAGGATAGGATCCCATGACTCTTATCACTGTCTAGGATAACTTAATATTCCTCTGCAAATAACTTCAACTATAAAGAGATAATCCTTATTATCAGTCTCTTTCATTTGGCTTAGCTTGTATTTTTCCTTTTATTTGGGGAAACTTTCTGATTCACAATCTTATATATATATATATAATGGACACCATGATCATAATTTAAGAGTAATGAAAAATCATCCCTTTTTCTCCTTGATTGTGCGATTTCAGGCAATCTTTCATTTTGATCACATTCTCTGTCATAAGATTTTGCTATTTGAATAATTTATTTATGGATAACATATTCAGGAATCCAAACATGCTAGTAAAATTATCATTAGCTTGTTTTGTAGAGTACATATATTCAAAAAATATTGCAAATGCTTTTATGAAGCAGCCATATCAAGAATTCATTTATGTTCTTAATTTTTTTAAAAAATAAACTCGTGTTAGACATGGAAAAATTTCAGGGTATTTTGATAATTATATTATAAATTATATGGAAAATGAGCAATCAAAGTTCAAAAAGGATATTCAGAATGTGTTTGGTTTTTGAGAACTCATCTGTTTTTCATAAAACATTTTCATAGAAAATAGGGAGCACTTAAGAAATATATTTCAAATCAAAAATAAAAATAAATTTTGAAAAATATAATTTCAAAATGGTAGAAATTGAACATAATTTACAGGTACTTGCAATATTTTCATCAAAACAAGAAGGAAATGGAAAACAAAGGCTAAGAAACTTGAGTGTTATTTCCTTTAATTTTTTTCTCCCATCCTTTTAAAAGGCATCCTTATAATGAAAATGAAATAATAAATTTATTCTCACTTATCCAGAGGATTTTTAGAGATTAAAAAGTAGAAATTAAAATTAAAAAATAAAATAAAAAACATTTTCAAGAACCAAGAGCAGGTTAAGTCACTTCAACAATTTTGGATGTTAAGAATAATTAATTACATTAGATGAAGAGTTGCTATCTACACATTGTTTGCATATTTCTTTGGATTTTTTGTCTAATAATATAGTTGAATGAAATTAAAAAAAATTAATACAATAAAGAAATAATGAATAGCTCATTATTTCTTTAGATTTTTGCTTAACTAAGTCTCTTGTTAGAGTCCCAATGAATCTACTATGGAAGAAATAATGTAATAGCTTAGTAAGCAATGATCATTCTAACTTATAGTATATTAGTAATAAATATACCATGTATTAAGTAGTGCCATCATATCTAAATACAATGAGGAAAAGAAAATTTATAGTTTAAAAATATTTAATTTATTAATAAAATGATAGATAAGATTGATAACAATTCATCTAGGATAACTCCATTATCATTGAAATCTTAGAGTCAATCAATGTACAATCCCCATTGATAGGGTATTGACTAAGTATAGTCCCCACTAATAAGATATTGACTTGGTGTAATATCCATTGATAGAGCATCAATGAAATACAACCCCTAATGATAAGGCTTTAATTATATATGACCCTCACTAATAAAGCATCGGCTAGGTACAATTTCTACCAGCAAAGTATCAACATAGTCGACTAAATTTTAAAATCCATAACAAAATATATTCAATCACAATTCATATTGTATCAATCTAGGGTTGGAAAATATATTCAAAGGCCAGATTCTATGTATATACATAATATCTAAAATTAACATATGCATCCATGATTGTTTGGAAACATACCCTCAATTAATCATGATATTAATATTTTGTTGAAATAAATATACATAAAATATTTAGAAAAGGTAGAAGATCGTTTACCTCTTAAATGTGAATTACAATAATTTCAATCAATTTTAAATATTTATTTTAAAATCTATCATTTATTTTAAAGGTGTGACTTGCAAATCAACTAACACTAAATATTACCATCATATCACAAAATTAGAATTAATATGAGTTTTTCTTGACGACATCAAAACCTTATTGATTTAAGAAAAAGCATACACAAAAGAGATAACTCTTGACTTTACATTGGTTACCTCTTATAGCATTGAGATATCATACCCCAATAAGCAAGAATCTCTCTAAAATAGAAAAAGATCTTTAATAACTTAATTAGCAAATTTTTCATATCAAGATTTTAACTGGGGCCTATTTATAAATTTTTTTAAAGCCAATAGGTTTTCACTTTTTAATACTAATTTCTTAAAATAATAGATTTTTTTAGTAAGATTCTTATTTTTAAATAATATCAAAGAGATAATATAAAAACATATTTAAAAATGGCTTCCTAACTTTTATTAGATTTTTAAATCATTTAACATTATTTTTTGGAAGAAAGAAATAGAAAAACTTAAGTTAAAATTCAAGAAAGATCATCCTTAAATTATGATCTGTGAAATAGTATTTCTGTAATTTTCTATAAGTTCATCAGCAAATTGCTCATAATTTCTTCATTTGATCTTTGCTTCAAGTGATTCAAAATGCATTGCAAAGAATCTAATATAGGCCACCATGGAAGTGGACTTATTTACCAATTTAATTTATATTTACTTTTGTGAAGTTTTCTTTTTAATTGATATGTACTGAGTTGGGATACCTGTACTATAATGATTTGTGTGATAAGAGAATAATGCTTGAACTTTTATGAAAAGAGGAATGCATGTCCCTTTAGGGCCTATTTAGAAGAGGGTTCAAAGGAAAAAAGAGAGAAAAGTAAATAAGGGATATTGAGATACCCAAAGCTTGTTAAATGGACAAGGAAGGATTTAGAAGGTTCCTATCTTCGTAAACTTCTCAATAGTAACAATTTTTAAACTCCTAAATCAGAAGATTTGTAAGTGTTTATTTTACTTCTTCTATTTAATCAAGTATAAAAACCTTCTTTCTCCTATATTTCATAAGAGTTCTAAACAATAGAAGGATTTCAATCCCATCTTTACCTATCTTTATTCTACCATTTTTTACTTTAAAAATCTTTCTTTTTCTCTCCCCTCTAACTTCCAGACAGAGAGGAATGCATAGTAGGTGTTATGAGCTGTTAATACATCATTTCATGAATGGACCGGTGTAGGATTCCACTGATTTGCTTTTTTTCTAAAAAAATCTATTAGCAAATTAAAACCTTTTCTTTTATAAAATGAACTTTTGGAGTTGAATCAGACTTTTAGACCTACTACTTTGTTTGTTTTTCTATTTGAAAGGATTTTATTTGATTTTGTAGTTATTATATTCTTGTTGTTAAAATGTGCAACTATTCTTTTTATCACTGCTACCACTTTGTATGATCCTGATCCCGTAACAAGAGCCATTAGACCATAATCTTTCTTGGCCATAAGGTTTTATTTGAGTGTACATTAGAAAGAAATTACACTCCACAATGCAACTCAAACTAGATCTTTTTTTCAATTGATCTTGGTTGCATTGTCTCTGCAAACTTTCATGGTGAAGTGCTACGTTGAACCAGGCTCTGACTTAAAGCATTAGTTTAAATTTTGACTTCAATTTAAATATGAGAAGCATGGTTACCCAAATGGAGAATATAAAGATGCATGGTTTTGTCTTGTGTCCCAATCCTTGCCTTAGTAATCTTGCTTTCATATTGACTTCAACTCTATAGACATAACTTGACCTAGCCAACCTCTTGGATTAATAAAAAAAGATGATACATTTGCTAAATTGAAACCAAAATTAGCCTTCAATGGAATCTTAAAAAAGAAATAAGTTTAGATGATTACAAATTTCAGACTAAAAAATAGTACAAGTAATCGTCCAATCCTACCCTTAGCATTACTATACGATGTATGTGAGAAGAAATGGGTTTAGATTATATAAGATTTTGGGACTAATAAATATAATAAGATGTGGCCTTAACTGTATCCATCAATATTGCTATTGCTTTCAGTGTTGTGCATGTATGACATACATGAGAAGTACGACAGATGGATGTAATTTTTCTTTTTTCTCTTTTGATGAAAGATGTTGCAAACATTTAAAAATCTAATTAGACATTTGCTGCTTGGTTTGTTTTATTTGAAGTAAGGAATAGTTGTGATAAGTATTGTTGCCATGGATTTTCATTCTCCGATTTGGAGACGAGGTGGTAGCATACGTCAGGATTCGGGTGGTATTCTTCCGTTCTTGCGAACCTGCAAAACAGTGTCCTCAGGTAGGGAATGAAGTGGGTGGTCCTTACAGAAGACCCTCCGACGTCCAAGTCAGTGAAAATCCTGCAAAACAGGAGCTATAGAAGATGCGGAGAAGGTTATGTAGAGAAGGAGGGTATAGCGTCAATGGTGATTTTTTATCCATACCTGGGGGGTCCTGGGACTTGATATTTAAAGGCAGCAAAGGTGGTGTGATGTTACCTATTTTTTCGGATGCAGTTGTGGAAGTTAGAGGATGATAAGGCCGGATTTGACGTATACCTTATTAGGGGATTCATAATTCTGCAAATTATGAAGAGGGGGAGCCTTATCTAGCTTCTGTTTTCATTTATGGGGGACCACTTCGGGAAGGAGTTTCAAGATTCTTGTGATTCTAGCGATCTGATGGCTAAGATATTCGGCGCGGTGCAGGCCGAAGGTCGGCAAATGGAAGGGTCGGTCGGGTGACTTCGGACTGCTAAGGTCCGGTTGCTCTGGATCGAGGGCAAGACTTGACAAAACTGAAGGTCGGTTAGCCAGGGTTCAGCCTGGCAAGACAGAGATACCGAGGTAGTAGGTCAGCGAGAAATCCTTCGGCTCATAAAGGCTGGCCGCAACCCAAACGTGGGCCTAGTTCGTCTACCCACGTTAGCCGATTTATGAAGACTTTTTATCCCGCATCACTTGCTTCCCCACTCTCTAGTCCGAAGTTTACGTTCGGGCTTAGGAAGTAGAGTCCTAGTGACTGAATTTTACTAGCAAAGGTTGAATCTGGAGAGATGCGGCATGATGATGCCATAAATGCTGAGCCGTTGTACTATCATTTCAGCATGTCAAACGAAAGGAGCCTTTTTGAATTTCAATCAAGGGTGGCTAGTGAAATGCCACATGACGGATTTGGAGATCACATCGCTTGAATGGAAGGCCCGCGGCCCTTAGGGTTTCTCGCTAATGATGTCCTACGCTTTCATGCAGTGGCTTTAAAAGGGGGAGACCGGCACCTTTCCCTGCTACGTCATTTCAAACTCTCGACATTGTCCTCTCTTCTAAGACTAAGTGTCCATAGTAGAAGAGTATCATGGCCAGCTCTGTTTCCATTCGCTCAGAAGATATGAAGCACCCAACTCGCATAGCCACGACGATGACTCCGACGAATTTGGAAAGAATCCGCTAGGAATTTGGATCCCCAACGACTATGATCTGCAAGTGCCAGGTCCTGGGAAAAGGGTGTTGGATGAACTGGAGTCTGGGACCTTCTTTTATGAGGAGTGCTTCAAGGTGAGTGTCCGCCTCCCTCTCCATCCAATCATCGAGGGGGTGATAAAGTTATATGGCATCTTCCCCTCAACGGTGGTTCTGAATAGCTGGCAGCACATCATGAGGTTCATCTCTATGTGTAAGTTTGTGAGGGTGACGACGATGGTGCCACTATTTCAGGCGTTTCACAACATAGTCTTCCCAAGAACTCCTTCTAGCCCTACATCGGACCCCGAAGGATGCTCAAGAGGGTTTCGGGGGTTCCATCATCGGTAAAGGGATGAAAGCCCCGCTTTTTTATTATTCATTGGAGCGATGGGTACCTCTTCCCTTGGTTGTGGGGGATATCTTCTAAGGACATAAACAAAGCTCCTCGGTTGTCGAGGCAGGAGATCAACAACCTAAAAACTCTATCCAACAGCAAGGCGCTCTTGATCGGAGTTCTTCTAGCCGAAGATGCCCTTTTCAACGCTGGTCTCAGCAACATCGACCTTCGGGTAAGCTCTATCTTTATTTCATTATGCCTTAGTTTTATTTGCTTGTATATAACTGACTGTTTGAGTATTTTTAGTCTTTAGCGGCTAAGTCAAACCTTAGAGCCCAGATGAAGGACATGTTGAAAAGTGGCTCCGACAAAAAGAAGGGTGAGAAGCGGCCTCGCCAAGCCTTGCCGAGCCCAGCCAAGAAGAAAGCGAGGCTCGGTTCTCCGAGCCTTGCCCTGATGACGGCGCCAAAGGAGAAGGCGCCGGCAGAAAAAATAAAAGATGCCCTGGCCCAGACAGAGGAGTCGAAGAGTAGCTGCCCGACGGAGTTGAGAGATGGGTTTCTGGAAGAGGAAGATGTCCTGACAAATAAGTTCCTCTACCCAATCGTTTATGACCCAGATACTGTTTCCTCTACTAGTCTTCAAACCCCTGAGGAGCACCAGGAGTGTCAAAGAATAAAGATGATAGTAGGGACCGAGGGTCTGGAGGCCACCATCGCCGCGAGTGGCCCTTCTATCCCTTTGCTTATGGGGGAGCCTTTTCCCTAAGAGTAGGGAGAGGCCGAGGTAGGCGCTGAGGTTGGGAGGATCTCTCAGTGAAAAGGGTCAGTGAATTGAGGCCCTTGGACAAACATGTTGGTGATAGGGGGGAATCTGATCAGACCAGACCTTTCCCTTATCTTGTCGACTATACATTCGAGTCGCTAAGGTAGCTACTCGAAGCGTTCCGCTCCATCCTCTGCTCAGAAGGAGGTACTTCCGATGCTAAATGCATGAAGCTGAGCATTGGGCAGCCTCCTACTTGGTCGAAGGGTGTGACATCCTTGAAGACTTGGAGAGCCTGCCATTACTCGGAAGCGACACCCTTCTGAGGACATGAATTCCTCTGCCATTCTGGTAAGTAAAGATTTCCTTTTCTTTTCTATTTTACACATTTTCTGATGTCATCGAGCTAACTCATGTTATTCTGCTATAGGCAATTATCATCCAAAAGGCATTGTACGAGCACCTAAGCACCGCAATAATAACCGCGATCGAGTCTTGGGCAAGGTTGCAGAGCTTCGGAATAAAGAGGACTTGGCTAGCTAGTTTTCTAAGGAGCTAGCCAAGACCCAGGCTGAGCTTGAAGAGGCTCAAAATCAGCCAAGGACATGCAACTTTCTCTAAGTCCTGGGAAGAGACCATAGAAAAAATAAATACACTGAATAAAAACTTGTTGATGAAGGTCGCAAGTTTGATTTCTGCCAACAGCAGACAGCTAGTGCTTTAGCCGAAGCTTGTGTTTACACAAAATAAGGTAGAAGAGGATCGGGCGAAGCTAGAACATGCCTGAAAGAAGCTCCATCAATATAAGAAGGAGAAGAAGTAGCTCCAGAAGCAAGTTGCAGAGGCGGAGACGAAGGCTGCTCAACAGGCCAAGGTTATTGCAGAGGTAAGTACTTTATCTATTCCTTCATACTAGTAGATTCTATTTTTCTTCTGATTAAACTGACTTTCTCAACCTTGTTTCTTAAGCAAAAAGGATGAGGCTAGTGCGGCAGAGACAATAAGGATGCTAACTAAGGAGTTAGCCTTGTGTTGTCTGAAGTGTTTCGAGCTTTGAAACCAGATGGCCGAGGTTGATAACCAAGCTACTCTAGCGATCAAGAAGTACAAGAGCTCGACCAATTTTATTAGGAAGAAACTCTCATTTTTCAAGGAAGCCTACACATTAGCGGCAAATGAGATGAGGCAAAGGATCGCCTGATAGTACTCATGTTGACCCAATTATTGATTTTGATGATTAACAAAAGCCATAAGTATATTCATCTTGTTTCTGATATATTTGATAAATATTTCAGGCATTAAGGTTGATCAATTAATAAAGAATAAGTTTTGAATCAAATTTGAAAGGAAATTATTTAAGTTCAAAACTTAGAGTCGACACCTCAACAGTCCGGAGCTGACCCCAGGGCGTATCAGAACATTTCTAAGTTTTTGGCATGGTCCCGAGTCGACACCTAGAGTTTCAGAGCCGACTCCAACCTGAGATACAGTGAAGTGGTTTCTGCGTCAGTTTTTGGAGCTGACACCTAGAGTTCGGGAGCCGACACCTGAAAGTTGCGGAGCCGACACCTGAGTTTATGGAGCTGACTCTAACCTGAGTACGGAGAGCATATTTTTTTGATATAGTTAGAGTCGACACCTTTGAATTCTGGAGCCGATTCCCGAATGCGTCGAGCCGACACTTAACTTTTTCGGAGCCAACTCCTCAATGAACTTCTTATTACTATTTTTGGACACCCCGACTTGGAGCCGACACATGAAAAGTTGGAGCCAACTCCAACCTGTCAGGAATGGATTTTTCAAATGTCAGAACAGACTCCAACGATAATATTTTTTCACCTAATCTCTAACGGATAGTTTTCTTTGTGTGTAGAAGCAATCCAACTGCTCTGTAACGGCTATTTTTCTCACCTAAACTTGGATTAAGAGATCTATAAAAAGGGGGAACCATCCACTTGAAAGAAAAATCAAAAATCTTGTGAAAGAAAGAGAGAGAAATCAAAGAGAAAAGACTCAGAGCTCACATCAACAAATCCTAGAGAGTCCAAAGAGAAATCCAAAGCATTCAAAGCTCAAAATCGAAGGATTTTTCAAGTGAAAAAGAAGAAAGCAAAAGCCATGTTTTTCCCAACTTCTCAACTGCGATTTTTGTGAAGAATCTGAGCTGAGGCCTGATTCAATCTTTCAAGGGAGAAGAGGAAAAGAAGAAAAGATCAAATCCAAATCGCTTCAAACAGGCTTTTCTTACCTTTGTTTATTTAATTGCATATTTACTCATTTGAGGAGCCATCTTGTATTTAAATCTATATTTTTATTGTTGTTTGCTAATTCAATCATGGGATTGAATTAGTGGAGGTAGTATACCTCGGGACAAGCTTAGGATAGCTTGTGGTTGGGTTTTGTTGGTGAGCCCGGAAAAACTAGATGGGTTCGTTGTAGCCCCGGAAAAATAACAAGTTTGGGTTGTGAGCTTGTAAAATAACTCGGTTGTAATCAAGTGGATTATAGTGTGGACCCAAGTGCAGCTTGGGAGTGGACGTAGGTGTTGGATACACCGAACCACTATAAAATCTTTATGTTTGTCGTGCTTTGTCTCTCTCTCTATCAATCTCATTCTTGCCTAGCTTCAATTAATTTAGTTCATTTGAGCATCTTTATATCAATCAAAATATTTTAAAGTGTTAAAATTTTTTAAAGAACCCAATTCACCCCCCCTCTTGGAGTTGCCATCTGGGCCAACAATTGGTATCAGAGCTAGTGCTCATTTTCAGTTTGATCCAACGATCAAGAGTCAAAGATCCAAATGGCAGCTCAAGCTGGATCTTCATTTGCTGAAGGTCAATCCATAAATAGACCTCCTTTATTTAATGGCACAAATTATGGATATTGAAAAGCTAGAATGAAAATTTTTATTCAAGCTTTAGATTATGAACTATGGAGTGTAATCACTAATGGACCTAGCACACCCACACACATAGTTGATGGTTCTATTGTTCCTAAGCCCGAAAGGGATTGGAATGAGAATGATAGAAAATGGCTCAGCTTAATGCAAAAGCCATGAATGTTTTATATTCTGCTTTAGATGCTAATGAATTTAATAGAATTTCTACATGTATTTCCGTAAAAGAAATCTGGGATAGATTAGAAGTTACCCATGAGGGTACTAATCAAGTTAAAGAGTCCAAAATTAATATCTTAGTGCATAAATATGAATTATTTAGCATGGAACAAAATGAAACTATCACATGCATGTACACTAGATTTACTGATATTGTAAATGGCTTAAAAGAGTCTTGGTAAGACCTATACTAACTCTGAGTTGTTCGTAAAATTCTTAGGTCTCTTCCAAGGTCATGGGAAGCAAAGGTGATTGCAATCCAAGAAGCCAAGGACCTCAATACCTTACCTTTGGAGGAGCTACTTGGATCCTTGATGACCCATGAATTAACAATAAAGCAGCATATAGAGAAAGACATCAAGAAGAAGAGAACTATTGCTCTTAAGGCTGCAGAAATTGAGGAAAGCAGCAGTGAGGATGAAGATGATAATGAGGAGACCGCACTCCTTGCTAAAAAATTTAAAAGATTCATGCAAAGAAGGAGACCTTTCCATAAGAAAGTATGGAACAAAAATGGAAGGTGAAAAAGAAAAAGAGAAAAGGATAAGGAAAAAGAACCCCTCATATGTTATGAATGTAAGAAACCAGGCACTTCAGATATGAATGTCCTCAATTGAAGAAAGCTACAAAAAGAAGAAGAAGGCTTATGTTGCAACATGGAGAGACAGTGAAGAATCCTCTTCCGAGAGGAACAAAAGAAGTTGCAAACATTTGCTTCATGGCAAAAGAAGATGATGAGGTAAGTACTGAAACTCATGACTTTACATTTGAAGAATTATTTGAAGCATTTAATGAATTAGTTGATGATTTTAAAGTTTTGAAAAAGAAAAGCAAATCTTTAAAAACTGAAAATTAAATCTGCTTAAAGAGAAAAATAATTAGCTCTAGAAATTAAAGACTTAAAATCTGAAAAAGAAGACGTTGTAAAAGAAAAGGAATCAATTTCAAATGAAACCTTAATCTAAAGAAAGAGGTTGATAAATATAAGGATATAGTTGATAATTTACTTTAAGTTCTTCAAAATTAAACATGATTTTAGATAGTCAAAAGGTTTTTGACAAGGCAGGATTAGGATATAATCCTCTTAGGAACAAAAATCTTTGAAAAATATCTTTATACGTGCTGGCCAATCACCTAATATTACTTGTTTTAAATGTGGTTTAAAAGGACATAAATCATATGAATGCAATATTAAGAAAACTAGCAAAAAATTAAAATTAAAGGAAAGAAAATATGGGTTCCGAAAGGAACAATCTTATTGCTACTAACCATGAAGGACCCAAGAAAGCTTGGGTACCTAAACAAAAAGTTTGATCATTTTGCAGGAGTGTCTTGCGGCCAAAAGATCAAAATGAAAGTGGTATCTTGATAGCGGCTGCTCAAGGCACATGACGGGTGACAAGGAGCAATTCATCACCCTTGAAGATAAAAGAGGAGTTGTTACATTTGGAGACAATGGTAAAGGCCAAATTATGGGATTTGGTAAAATTCAAATAACTCCATCCACTTTTATAGAAATATTTTATATAGATGGTTTAAAGCATAATTTAATTAGTATTAGCCAATTGTGTGATAAAGGTTTCAAAGTTTCATTTGAAGCTTCTATTGCACTGTTTCTAATCCCATTAATAGCATTATATTTGTTGGAAATAGAAATGGCAATGTATACTTAATTGATTTAGACAATTTGTCTACTAGTAATCATTGCTTAATTGCTGATAATGCTAATGTAAATGAGATTGGATGGTTGTGGCATCGTAGATTAGGTCATGCAAGCACACACTTAATTTCAAAATTAATTAGAATGGATTTAGTTAAAGGACTTCCAAAGTTAGATTTTGAAAATAACAGAATTTGTGATGCATGTCAATTTGGAAAACAAACTAGAAACTCTTTCAAATCTAAAATATTGTTTCCACTTCTAGGCCACTAGAGCTACTTCACATGGACCTTTTTGGACCTACTAGAACCACTAGTCTAGGAGGAAAGAAATATGGTCTTGTGATAGTAGATGATTATTCTAGATTCACTTGGGTATTATTTTTGGCTCACAAGGATGAGACTTTCTCGATATTTCTGAAATTCTTCAAGAAAGTCACTAATGAGAAAAACAACACCATAGTGTCTCTTAGAAGTGATCATGGCACAGAATTTGAAAATCATTTATTTGAAAATTTCTGCATTGAAATGGCATTCATCATAATTTTTCTGCACCTAGAACACCACAACAAAATGGAGTGTAGAAAGAAAAATAGAACTAGAAGACATGGCCCGTACCATGCTATGTGAAAGCCAACTCCAAAGTACTTCTGGGCGGAAGCTATAAACACAGCATGTTACATCTTAATAGAGCTTTAATTAGGCCAATCTTAAGAAAAACCTTATGAACTATGGCATGATAGAAAACCAAATATTAGTTATTTTCATGCATTTGGTTGTAAATGTTTTATTCATAATAATGGTAAAGACAACTTAGAAAATTTGATGCAAAATCTGATGAAGGCATATTCTTAGGATATTCAACAACTAGTAAAGCCTATAGAGTATTTAACAAAAGAAACTTAATTGTAGAAGAATCTATTCATGTAGTTTTTGATGAATCTTTAGCATCAAGTTCTGAAAAGATTGATGATGAGGAAGATACAAATTGCTAGAAAGAGATATTGAAAAATTAAATATAGATGTATCTTCAGACCATGAACAAGAAGCTAAAGATGATGATTCTCCTAGGGTTGATGTTATTGATACTAATCATAATGATGTAGATCTTCCTAGAGATTGGAGATATGCCTATGGTCATCCAAAGGAATTGATTATAGGTGATCCATCTCAAGGAGTAAGAACTAGATCATCTATGAGAAATATCAATAATCATCTTGCATTTGTATCTCAAATTGAACCTAAAACTATTGAAGAAGCTGAAAAAGATAGTAATTGGATGTTAGCTATGCAAGAGGAATTAAATCAATTTACTAGGAATAATGTATGGTCCTTAGTTGATAGACCTAAAGGTCATTCAGTTATAGGATCTAAATGGGTATTTAGAAATAAATTAGATGAAAATGGCATAGTAATTAGAAATAAAGCTAGATTAGTTGCAAAAGGATATAATCAAGAAGAAGGAATTGATTTTGATGAAACTTTTGCACCTGTAGCTAGATTAGAAGCAATTAGATTATTACTTGCATTTGCATGTCATATGAACATTAATTTATTTCAAATGGATGTTAAAAGTGCATTTTTAAATGGTTTTATAAATGAGAAGTTTTTGTAGAACAACCACCAGGTTTTGAAGATCATGAATTTTCAAATCATGTTTTTAAATTACACAAAGCACTATATGGTTTAAAACAAGCACCTAGAGCTTGGTATGATAGGTTAAGCAAATTTCTAATTGAAAATGATTTTCTAGAGGAAATGTAGATAAAACCTTATTTTTGAAAAGAAAAGATAAAGATTTATTAGTAGTACAAATATATGTAGATGATATTGTTTTTGGTGCTACTAACAATCTTTTGTGTCAAGAATTTGCTAAGTTAATGCAGGGTGAATTCGAGATGAGCATGATGGGAGAACTCAATTTCTTCCTAGGACTTCAAATCAAACAAAGCAAAGAGGGATTTTCATCAACCAAACAAAGTACACAAAGGAAATTCTCAAGAAGTTTGGAATGGAATCAATCAAACCCCTTGGAACACCTATGAGTCCTTCATGCAAATTGGATAAAGATGAAGATGGTAAGAAAGTTGATCAAAAGCATTATAGAGGTATGATCGGATCTCTACTTTACTTAACTGCAAGTAGACCAGATATCATGTTTGCTGTTTGTCTATGTGCTAGATTTCAATCTGAACCTAAAGAATCTCACTTAATTGCTGTAAAAAGAATACTAAGATATCTAAGTGGAACTAAAAATGTAGGATTATGGTATTCTAGAGACTCAACATTAAATTTGATTGCTTATTCTGATTCTGATTATGCTGGATGTAAACTAGATAGAAAAAGTACAAGTGGTGCATGTCAATTTTTAGGAAGTAACTTAATCTCTTGGTTTAGCAAAAAGCAAAATTCGGTTGCATTATCTACTGCTGAAGCTGAATATGTTGCAGCTGGAAGTTGCTGTGCTCAAATCCTTTGGATTAAGCGACAACTTGAAGATTATGGCATAACACTTGATAAAACTCCTATTAGATGTGATAACACAAGTGCAATAAACTTAACTAAAAATCCAATCAACATTCAAGAACTAAACATATTGAAATTAGATATCACTTTATTAGAGAACATGTAGCTAATAATGACATTTGTCTTGATTATTGTACTGATGAACAATTAGCTGACATATTTACAAAACCTTTGAGTGAAGAGAGATTTTGTTATCTTAGAGGAGAATTAGGGATTTGTGATCCATTGGAATGATTTTGAACCCTAAGGAATGATTATCTAGAATTTATCAATTTCTTGAAATTTCTTTCATGATTTTAAGGATAATTATCTAGATATTTGAATCATTTGATTCACCAAATTCCAAAGATTTTATCCAAAATTTGATTCAATTTGACAAGTTTCAGATCTTTGAAACTCTCTTATTTTTTCTGAAACTGTCTTGGAGTCGACACCTCTGTCGGAGTCGACTCCAGTTTTGTTTGAGAATTTGGAGCCGACACCGCTTTTTGGAGCCGACTCCACTTCGGCGCTGACTGTGTTAGCGACCTGGAGCCGACACCTCGCTTTGCGGGAGTCGACTCCAAGTGGTCCCAAATTGACTTATTTAGGGCAGAGTCGACTCCTCTTTCATTCCAATCGACTCCTAACTCTTCCAAACTCTCCAACTCTTCCCAAAACCCAAAATCCCTCAAATTAACCACTCCTTAGCTCTCAATGGCACCCAAACGTAGGGGATCCGTGTTTGGTGGAGCGGTGACGACCGGAAACGACAGTGAGGCGTTCGAGGCAGCCTTCACCAAGCTCTTCGTCCTCTTCCTCGTCATCCACACCGAGCCTGCTTCAAGCCCCTCCTCACCTCAAATCGATACCTTAGCCGGCCGAGTAATACAATGGGAGAAAGGTAGACTTTCATTTCTTTGAGGAAGAAGGTTTCACTATTGGGACAGTTAAAAGAACTGGTTGGGATAAGGTTGTTCCCTTGATTTACCCACTTATCCTGCCTTAGTCAAGGAATTTTATTTCAATCTATCTAGAGGAGATGGAGGAATAGTTAGTTCTGTAGAGGGAAAAGGATTCATTAACCTCGGAAATTTTAGGAAATCTTTTAGGATTCCTGTTACTGGGCTTGCTGGAAGCATCATAGTGAGAGGTCAAATGCTTTATCAAGGATGCTAGGAAGAGAAGTCACTGAGTTTGAAGAAATTAGGGCAAATCAGTTGCCTCTTGAGTTAGATTACTTCATAATATCTGTGGTAGGATTTTATTTCCCAAGACTGGGAGGTTTGAGTATGTCTCAGAGCGAGACATTGTTATAATGGACAGTGTTTTGACTGGTCAGCCAATTAATTGGCTGGTATGATGATTTGGTATATGGCTGAAGCCGGGAATAAGAAAAGATCCACTTTACCCTATGGTATGATTTGACTTTAGTTTAAAGTCAGGTGTTGTTTTTCTGAAAATGAACCCAAAAAGAATTTAAGGCACACTGATTACTATAGTTTAGCAACTGTGCATCGGATGGGCTTTGTGAAGAAGGATGGTCATGGAAGAGGAAAGGTCATCTGGATGACAGAGTAGCTGACTTTGAGCCTGGCCTTCTGAGGCAAGACCATCAGTGAGGCACCTCACCTGGCCCCAGTCATTAACCTCCTGCTCCACCTGCTCCTTCCTCTTCAGTTCAGTTTCTACTGGTTTTTTTGATATCAATTAGAGCAACTTAAAGAATTATTTGTACTCAAAAAGAAGAGATGAAGACTGAGATAGACAATTTATGAAGCTTGAGAGAATTATTTTATTCCTTGGATGAAAGGGTGAGCAAGATTGAGTCCACCCTTGGATCTTCTTCAGAATCTTTAAAGAATGATCTCATGCACATATTTGAGGAACTTAAAGAATTGGAGGAGATTCAGAGACTTATTCAAATGCAATGCAGAACTTCAAGAGAAAATCATACTGCATCTGCATTCTTTGATAGAAGACTAAATGAATTTATCAGACTCAAAGGGATGGAATGAAAATCTTAGAAGAACTCAAGAATTTCAAAATTTGATGTTTCTATTTTGTTGTTAGAAGTTTAGTTTGAATTTCTTTTGATGTAATGAATTTTGATGTAATTGATTTCTTTTGATGTAATGAAAGCAACATTTTGATATAGTTGAAAGTATTTATGATGTAATATTTTGATACTTAATGAATATCATTGATTTGAATCTTGAATTGATTTTGATTCACTTATGTTTAATGCATTGAACTTCTTAACCTTTTTGTTGATTACAAAAAAGGGGAGAAGTAATATTTTATATGCATAAAATTACAATTAAATGTACAAAGGGAAAGAAGATAATTATATACATTGGTATGTATCAATTAATAAGTTTAATTGGTATCAAGAAGTTTCAATGAATAAGTTAATTGGTATCAAACATTAAATGAAATGAGCTTAATTTGATATGCATGGAGTTTAAATGATAAGAAAGAAGATGTTAAGTATCATAGGGGAGCTACCTCATTCAGGGGGAGCTTAACTATGAGAACTTATCTTCTTTGAAAATTTCATTAATTAATCATGCATATACTCAATGTTTTTGTCATCATCAAAAAGGGGAGATTGTTGACCCAATTATTGATTTTGATGATTAACAAAAGACATGAGTATATTCATCTTTTTCTGATATATTTGATAAGTGTTTCAGGGATTAAGGTTGATCAATTAAAAAAGGAATAAGTTTTGAATCAAATTTGAAAGGAAATTATTTAAGTTCAGAACTTAGAGTCGACACCTCAACAGTCCGGAGCCGACCCCAGGGCGTATCAGAACATTTCTAAGTTTTGGCATGGTCGGAGTCAACACCTAGAGTTTCGGAGCCGACTCCAACCTGAGATACAGAGAAGTGGTTTCTTGTCAGTTTCCGGAGCCGACACCTGGAGTTTGGGAGCCGACACCTGAAAGTTGAGCCGATACTGAGTTTCTGGAGCCGACTCTAACCTGAGTACAGAGAGCATGTTTTTTGGATATAGTTAGAGTCGACACCTTTGAATTCTGGAGCCGACTCCCGAATGCCGAGCCGACACTTAACTTTTTCGGAGCCGACTCCTCAATGAACTTTTTTACTATTTTTGGACACCCCGACTTGGAGCCGACACCTGAAAAGTTGGAGCCGACTCCAACCTGTCAGGAACGGATTTTTCAAATGTCAGAATGGACTCCAACGGTAATATTTTTTCACCTAATCTCTAACGGATATTTTTTTGTGTGTAGAAGCAATCCAACTGCTCTGTAACGGCTATTTTTCTCACCTAAACTTGGATTAAGAGATCTATAAAAGGGGGAACCGTCCGTTTGAAAAGAGACTGAAAAATCAAAAAATCTTGAAAGAAAGAGAGAGAAATCAAAGAGAAAGACTCAGAGCTCAATCAACCAATCAGAGAGTCAAAGAGAAATCCAAAGCATTCAAAGTTCAAAATCGGAGGATTTTCCCAAGTGAAAAGGAAGAAAGCAAAAGCCCTGTTTTTCCCAACTTCTCAACTGCAATTTTTGTGAAGAATCTGAGCTGAGGCCTGATTCAATCTTTCAAGGAGAAGAGGAAAAGAAGAAAAGCTCAAATCAAATCGCTTCAAACAGGCTTTTCTTACCTTTGTTTATTTAATTGCATATTTGCTCATTTGAAGGAGCTGTTTGTATTTAAATCTATTTTTTTGTTGTTTGCTAATTCAATCAGGGGATTGAATTAGTGGAGGTAGTATACCTCGGGACAAGCTTAGGTTAGCTTGTGGTTGGGTTTTGTGCTGGTGAGCCCAGAAAAACCAGCTGGGTTCGTTGTGACCCCGGAAAAAACAAGTTTGAGTTGTGAGCTTGTAAAACAACTCGGCTGTAATCAAGTAGATTATAGTGTGGACCCAAGTGCAGCTTGGGAGTGGACGTAGGTGTTGGATACACCGAACCACTATAAAATCTTTGTGTTTGCCGTGCTTTGTCTCTCTCTCTATCAATCTCATTTTGCCTAGCTTCAATTAATTTAGTTCATTTGAGCATCTTTATATCAATCAAAATATTTTAAAGTGTTAAAATTTTTTAAAGAACCCAATTCCCTCCCCCTCTTGGGTTGCCATCTGGGTCAACAACTCAGCTTCGATCTTTTGTTCCTAGAGGACGAGGGGTACTGTGTCCTTTCATCGCTGACTGACTCATTGGTTGCCACCCATTCATCCGTCAAAGCCAAGCTTGAAGAGGACGCCTTGAAAATTGACTTTGAAGAGGCTATAGAGGTAGACTTGGCCGGGTTCCGTAGCCGCTGAAGAGCCGAGCCAGTCTGATTCAGCCCTTCCTCCTTCAGCAGATTCCTCTGAAAAAGGCACACCACCTTACTTCTCCTTTTTTGTAACAAAAAAGATTGTATTTATTATTTTTTATTTTTGGTGCCATGGTCACTTGTATAACAATTCTTTTGTAACATGAATTTTGATGAATAAAACTTCATTTTTTTCAATTGCTCATACTTTTGTAGTGAATAGACTTGATGAATTTATTTCACCAGAAATTTTGCTCTTTATTATACTTTTTTCGTAGTTCACTATGTAGCTTGCGCTATGTTATACCTTACAATCGTCGAGCTTAGCCACTTAGGTTCCACAGGAATAGCATAGGGATGCTTTGACCTAAGGGTCAAAGAATTAACTTAGAAATGTCTTAGCCCGGGTGAGGTTCGGGAAGACAATAGGACATACTCGGCAATGCCAAGGTCCGAAGATAGAACAAATAGGAACTTATAGATTCAAAAGTAGAATGAAATAGCTTCTTACTCGACCCTACCGATGTTTGTAGAGATAGTAACAAAACA
>UESW01000527.1:0-31712 GCA_900491605.1 Calamus simplicifolius | reverse complement strand
CTGTGAAAACTCAATCCATCAATGTGGACTGCAAGATATCATCATTTGTGTTATAAAATGTTCATGGTAGGTGGCCAAGGACGGGAACTTTTGAAAGTTGTCCGAGAGAGTGTACCATCAAAGGGAGTTGCATTGCAAATTTCTTCTGCAATATCAAACCACTCACCTCAAAAACAGTCGCAAGCATACATATTTATATTTGACTACAGCGATATGATACCAACTATGTAATTATAAGACTTTGGAAGATTTATAAGTTTTTGAAAGATTCTGTAGTTAAAGATATAACATCAGTGTCCTCTGCAACATGGCCTGCAGACTATGGTAAATTACTCCTTTCTTCACTTGTTTCACTGCTACTTAGACGAAGAAATTTATTCCAACACTATTGTTTAGTCCGTACGTCGTATGATTTTATATAAAGAAAGGTTATCTTTGTACGTACGAGTAATCACTAAGTTGAACAGGCCACATGCAATCTTTAGAATGCCAGTTAAAAGCTTAATCAGAGTATTCAGAGATCCTTAATATCACTGAGATGATTCTACATCATCAAAGATAAGATCAAATCAGAACGAGAATTATTGATGATCTAAAATTACTATGATGATCCTATTTTAATTACCAAATGCTTCTATAATAAAGTTTTCATCAGCATTCTACTTTCAATCTAGACAATTTAGACCGACCAAGTTACCCCAGAGCAGATGAGAATAGAATTATTCTTGGTCAGAGAGTGGGAATCCTGGTTTGAGAAACAAATCTCTTGTGCAGTAGTGTAAGAAGCGCCTTAGATTATCTTTGTCTCTTTAATTAATCAATGGTTGATGCTTTCAAACACTTGCTTAAGACGACATCCATAGTTATCAGGGAAACAGATGGCTGAAGAAATGGAAGACATCCAATTACATCTTATTATACTATAGCAAGTAGCAATATATTAAGGCATTTGAAAAAAAAAAAAAAAAAGGAAAAAAAAAAAATTATTTCCCCTTCAGCGGATGATGCGTCTCTTTACGGGACAACTAAACTATTCAACCACCATAACAGAGGAAGAATGGAAGCATTGTGATTTCAACAGCGTTGGTTCCATCATATACTACAGCAAGTTGATATAGATATTCATTTATTGGACGAAGGAAATGAATAAAGTTTTTTTAAAAAAAAATTAAAGTCTCCCTTCAGCGGATCATGTGTCACGTTACGGGGCAATTCTACTATTCAACCACCATAACAGGGGAGGAAAGTATTATTTGTAGGCTAAAAGGAATGATTGAATGTCTAATATGTTCACAAAGAGTTAATGAGATACCAAAAGCAATCATTGTCTAGTATACAATATTTAAGTTCATCTAATAACGTTATATAAGAGTAAAAATAAAAGATAAATCCATTCATTTTAGCTCCCCCATCCCTCTCTTTGAGGGGAAGAAGAATATTGTTCTTTTTGGAGGTCTGACAATGGGGAGCCTAATTTTAAAGTCGCAGTCCCCACACACTATTTTAGCTCTATGGCGCCCCGTTTGATTGGGACCTGCTTCCTAGTTCCAAGAAAACACCTGTGGATGCTGCCTTCTTCGCCACATTCATTGCATTTAGTGATGACAGATGTTCAAATCCTTTCCAAAGAGGGTGGTACCAGCAAGGATGCCCATTTGCTTGACCACTCCCCTGTCTAAATTAAATTCAGCTTTGCTGAATCTGAAGTGGTATTCAAAGCAAGCGCCGGCCATGTTAAAGGATTAGATAAGGAAAATGACAGTAGTCAAAAAGTAAATTTTTTTAAAAAAACTTTTTCCAATATTAATTGCGTTTATTCATCCTTAGGATAAAAAATAAAAAATAGAAAAGCTGTGATTCATTGATCTGGACAAAAAACCTACCAAGTCACCGTCTGAGATGCATCCGTTTTGTTTCTTTTGAATCGCTGGAAGGGCAAAATTGAAAGTAAAACACACTCTTTTATTATGATGAATGTGGACACAAACCGAACCAAGCAGTAGGTCAATGGTCATGCCCATTCCCTCAGAGGGTTGGTGGTCTAGAGTTTTGAGTATTGTTACCCTTGAGATAATCGAGGCTGCTGGAAAATTTCCAAGTAAAAACATCTTGATTCATGAGTTCTAATTTGTAGTTTTGGGCAGATACCTGGAAGAAAGGGGATAAAAAGTTGATCTTACCAACACTACCATTGGCACCTACCTTCCATGTATCAGGATTAATACTTGGCTGAACTTTTAGAAAAGATAAAACTTGCAATAGGTTTTTCTCATAGAAAAGGTAAGCTTACATAATGGGTGATGTGATATGAGCTAGCAAGCTAACCAAATAGTAATACATAGTGGATGATAAGAAGGAAGATAAGAAGGGAGAATCATATTGAAAGAAACTTTCACCAATAAT
This sequence comes from Calamus simplicifolius, assembly GCA_900491605.1. Lineage (NCBI taxonomy): Eukaryota > Viridiplantae > Streptophyta > Magnoliopsida > Arecales > Arecaceae > Calamus > Calamus simplicifolius. The sequence goes on along the minus strand of UESW01000527.1, from coordinate 29,309 downwards.
ATTGTCCATATTGGAAGAAGAGAGTCGCATATCTAAAGAGAGTCGGCCTAAGGGTGCCATATGTCCTTCAAAAAAGAGTCCCACATTGAAAGAAACTTCTACCAATGATACTATCATCTTTTGGCTTTGTTTGGATCTTTGAAGGGAATGGAAGGAGAGACTAAAAAAAGAAAAGGGATGGAAGAAAAGGAAGGGAAAGAAAGATTGTTCTTCTTCTCTTGTTTGAAAAGGATAAAAGGGAAGATAATATCAATTATCTTGTTTGGATAAAGAGAAGAGAAAAGAAGGGAATGAGTTATGTGATAATTACACCCCTTCATAATAGGGAATGAATCGTAAGAATGGAAGAATGAAGAATAAAAAATGAAAGGATATTTTGGTCTTCTAAAAAAATATAACTTAAACATTTTTTTCTCCTAACTTATTCCCGATTTGGGGGTTAACAAATTTACCCTCGCTGAGGAAGAAACAAGAGAAACCGATTACTCTCATTTCCTTTCCCCTTTCTCTTTCACCTTTCTCCCAAACAAAGGAATTTACTATCTTTTCCTTCATTTCCTTTCCCTTCCCTCCATTCCCCCCAATCCAAACAGTCCCTTAGGATTTAAATTCATTTAGCCATCCATCGTTGAGTAGACCAAATCTAGAAGACTCTTCAAAGTGCCTATAAAGTAGCCCTACACCCATAAGTATAATCAGAAAAGAAAGTTAAACTTAAAATTATAGAACTCCATCCAAAGGAGGGCTAAATCTTTCTCTTTTTCCATAGTTGACTTAAAAGCATCCAAAAGGTCCTCAGAAAAAATCACTAGACCTATTTTGCTCTCCATTCTTCTCGCTCTTATAAGAGTTTGCTTTTATTTTAGTTGATGATATTGTACTATGCAAGCTACCATTTTCACATTGATTAGTATTTGGGACCTAGTTTCAGACATCAATAGATTGACACCATCTACAAAAAATGAGCAGAAGCACTTGATTATATTATCTAAAAGAATATATCAAGTAACAAATAATACTTAAGAAGGCACCAGCAATGCTCAAGTTGGCCCGTAAAACTCTAAAGAAGACCCAATTATTGTAGATCCTCCGTTACTTAGAACCAATAACACTCCCTTATAGCACATTGATTAACTAATAAGTTCTAAAGATCGAAAAGGAGTTGATTAAAGGGTTTACAAGTTTTAGGAAGCAACCGACCTTGATTGAAACTCAATGATGAGAGCCTTCGAGACCCTCAAAATTAGCAAACGGAAGGTGGACACTAGGATGATCGACTCAAGGAAGAGCCTTAAGATCGGCTATCACAATCGAACAAGCATTTAAACTCAGAAGACTTCTATAGCAAGCTGACCTAAACATTAAATATATTGGAAATTAGAAAAGATGAATTAAAGAATCAGAGTAATTATGGAGTATGTGTGAAGGGGGGGGGGTGGCAAACTTGGTCAATGAACTCAAGCATCCCAAGGAGCCTCCATTCACCAAAAATGCTCCAATTGAAATGGTAGGATGGGACCTCTAATCCTATTATTATTTGAAAAGCTTTAAAGCTTTGATACTGCTACATGATGCTCTAAATGTTGCAGAGTTTTCCTAGCGACCTTAAAGAAGACATATTGTTCTTGGTATTCAACCATTCAACCTACCTCAATCGGATCCTTAAAATAGTTGAGGTAATAATTATCAGTCACTTCATTAGTAGTCAAAAGCATCGAAAGAACTCTGAGAACCTGATATTGGTCAAGCAAAGGGAAGACAAATCATTGAGAGACTATATTAAACTCTAAAGTCCAAGAAGTTTAAGATTTAAACTCCTCGATAGTTGCTTTGGCTCTTATGAATGGCTTGAAAAATTTCGGATTCAGCTCTCCCTAGGCAGCTGGTACCCACCTAAAGATCTCACCAAGTCATTGGCCTAAGCAAGAAATACGTTATAGCAAAAGAGGTGCTCACAGCTTGAAAAGACAATGGAGACATTCTAATCCCATCCTTGTATTGCTGGATGGATGTGATAGATGCATTATAACCTATGTTATACACAAAACAATGGCTCTTGTAGTATATAAGGATTGATGAATCACAGTCTTAACACGTGACATATGTTTGCTATCATTTTTTCTCATGGATAAGTATCCCTTGCTAAGTATGATTGCTATATACATGTTGCTTGTTAAATGAAGAACCTGATAGTAAACATCTAATGCATTGTATCCAAGTTTTGTCCTTCCAAAATTTACCTCTCAAATGTCCTTCTAGTAAATAAGGTTTGTGAGTTGTCTTTGGGCCAATTGATTTTGTAGAATTAATGGCAAGTGTGCCAAGTACTTCTCTATCTTGGCATCGATTTAGCTCAAACTAAACTTAGAATTAAATTCAACCCATTCACTTAGGGTGTGCTTGGATGAAGGAATTTTAGAAGTGATTTTATCTGAAGTAAGGATTTTAAAATTTGAAAACCAAAATTTCTTGTTTGGCTACTCTAAAAGAAAATCTTATAAAATTTTATGAAATTTATAAATTCTTCAAAGTAATCATTTATAAATTCCACCTCTAAAGGTGTTATTTACAAATTTCTTTTAAAAATTCATTTAGAAGTAACTAAATATTTAATTTTATTTACATACTAAAATATTTATATAAATATAATAAAAAATTTTATTTTCATAAATATTCATAAATATTTATTTAAGTAGTTTTTTTATTTATTTATTAAATATAATAATTATTTTATTTCAGTTATTAATATTTTATTACATAAATATCATAAATAAATATTACATAAATAAAATAGCATTTATTAAAAATATTATTAGTAATAAAATTATTAATATACTATTAATAATATATATATTAATTTGAATATTTAATAAATATAGCATATATATATATATATTTCATAAATGTTATTAATATGTACAATAATGTGAATAATAAATATTTTAATATTCATAATAAAATATTAATATTGACATAATAAATATCGATTATTATTGTTGAAAATATTGAATATTTATTGCATAAATATTCAATATTTACATAAAAATATTAAATATTTATGTAAAATTATATAAATTTATTTAGATATCAGAAATATAAAAAACTTTACAATCCTTAAACAAAATTTTATTTTTAAGAGTAACGATCCAAACAAGAAATTTATAAAATTTAAGAATTTTGAAATATTGCATTTTAAAATGCTGCATTTCAAAATTATAAAAAATTTTAGAATGTTTGTCCAAACACAACGTTAGAAATTGAGCCACTTATTCTTTAGGCTGAATTTGACTATGATTTGAGTTTCTTTCGTATTATAGATCCATCTATATTTCTAAGTTATCCAATTTTGTGACATCCACTGTAAGATCTATCAAAAGCTTGGCTCTCAAGCTAATGCCATGCAGCCAACCCATCGATCTTAACCCTGGGTATGACCAGATCCATAATAGTTTAGTGAAATTCTAGTTGGGGTTGCCAAAACCAACATAGATCCTTTTTATGGGATGATGATGTGTGAAAACTAATTGAGGCAACGTTCCTATTAAATGCTCATCCACGTGTCTCTTTATTTTTTCTCTTGGTTAGAATATAATTTTGATGATCAAACTTTCACTCAAAATTCATTTTGATGCTTAAATTTTTAGTTATTATAGTTGAGTCCCTCATGTTTTAAGAGTATTATGTTCTAACATCCAATTATATAGAATCAATTAAAATTGACAAGTTGCTAACATGTCATCTTTGTTGCAAATTGTGAATTACCACTTTTTAATTGTCCTAAATACTAACCATGTAGAATAAGTGGCGGTTCATATGTTTGCTTTAATGCGAAATGTCACTTATTCTACCAATTTTATTTTATCTCGTATAACAGAATATTAGAAATATAATATTTTTAAATATAAAATTTAAATTATAATAATTAAAAGTTATCAGTGTAACGATTGTCTTTCAGGATGCACAGTCTTTTTTGATGAAAGCCATGATCAGCCCAACAGTCTCTTTTGATGAAAGCCATAATCAGCCCCTTAAGCTCCTCGCGACGCAAGTGCAAAGTGCACCCATTGCGCCCTTCGCATAAGCACGGGGGTGATGCTATATGCATCACCCTCAAGCTTTTCATTTATGGTGAACCTAAGAAACTTAAGCTTCAAAAAAGAAGTTTCCATATAAGTGAACATATTTTTTAATTTTTTTTTGATATAGGGCCAAATATCTCACAATTTTTCATTCATCCACGTAAGAAGTTAATGAACTTTAAGGCCCATTTAGTATTTCAGGCCTGTTTTAGTTCATTATCCAACAAATGTATCCCCCCTTCTCTCTCTCTCTCTCTCTCTCTCTCTCATTGGAGATCTTTTCTTGGTGAGCTTGTAATGAAAACTAAATGATAATATCTTACCATTGACCGGTCATGCTTTGCCAAAGAAATCATCAGCTTGCTTCCAATTTGTTGGGGCCTATGCTGCTGAAATGTAGAACTTGGCTTGCTTATTGATGTGCATACCCAAACGCACATCCAACACTGACATGATGGAAGACTTTGTTTCTTTACGTCAAGGTAGCAATACCATGTTCTGATGGAGATGCATGCCGGGGTCATCCATAAATGATCACAAATGGTGTAGGATGAAGTTAGGTGGGTCTATAATTATTATTTTGGAGTACGTGTCGTTTCTTGTCGACCATTCTCTGCTAGTCAAAATTTTTCCCTCCACACAATATTATTTTTTTGTCGTTGTTGGTGTCGGCTTGAGCCTCGAGCAGAGGAACCAAGCGAATGTCACCGCCAAGGCTCATGCAATTGTTTAAGTCAATGTCTTATTCCCCCCCTCATCTTTCACTTTCATGCAAAGCATGATGAGCAGTCCATTTGAATTCTCAGTTGACAAGCAGAATTTCTAATTACTCCAAGCAAAATTCATGATTTTAATACCAACACTTTTTATGCCCCTCAACTAAGTATTGATTTGGTATCAATATAGCATGGTATATTCGGGGTACAATACGACACTCGCCAATATTGTGATCCTTGAGAACAAATATCTTAAATAAAAAATTGATAGACCGAAATATACTCATTATTCGATGATGACTTGCAACATTGATAATCTTAATTATCGGATGAATTTAGTTACCACTAAATTGCTTATATACTAAAAATTGTATAATTCAAAAATTTCTAGTTTATATATATCAAATGATTAAAAAGATAATATCATTTTGTATTATTTAAACTATCTTTTTCTTTGACAAAAGTGATAATAAAAGGAAGAGAGAAAAGTTTTGGATCAATTTCTTGCAGGATATGTATTCAATATATAAAGAATTGTCTGATAATTAGAGGGCAATTGAAGAGGTTAAATTTAAAGCATATGAAAAGTTATATCATAAGTTAGAAATTAAGGACGAAAAAAAAGATAAATATAAAATTATAAGACTAAAAAAGGATAGAGATATGGCTCGAGTTAGATGTATTAAAAATAGAACAAAAAAATATTTAAAAAACAAAGATTGAAGAAAGATGAAAAGGTTTTTTTAATAAATTATAAAATAAAAGTTATATAAATTTTTAAGATGTCTTAGTAGTTTCATTGAGGTTAGAGTTATTAAATATACTCATAAATTTCAACATTTAAGATCAATGAGGTTTTATAGAGATACAAATATATATATATATATATATATAAGTTATTTGTCCTTATAGAGGTTTGAAAGTATTTAGGTGATATAAGAAAAAAAAATTTAGGTTACTAGTTATTGGATAAAATCTTAAAGACTAAAAATACCTTATAAATAAAAATGATATTTAAAATTATTTTTATTACCATGATATTAAACTCATAAGTTACACAATAAAACTTTAGAAAAGAATGATTTATTGTAACTTAAGATATGACATAAAAATATTATCAAATCAGTTTAGTTTTGTGCCAGAAAGGTTGCCTATAAAATTTATTTTTCTCCTTATAAGATTGATGAAGAAGTATAGAAAAGACATAAGATTCTCAAACATTTATTAATTTAGAAAAACTATGTAATAATCTTTGAAAAATTATATGGTGAGAATTAGAAAAAGAGAAGAAGAAGAGTCCATTATATATATTAATGCAATTAAATACATTTATACAAATAATAGAGCATATACTAATATAAAATTCCTTATGGTAATACCTGTAAATTTTTAACCATGATAAGTTTATATTAAGGACATGCTATAGGTCTTTACTTTTTTTTGTACTAGTTATAAATGAGCTTACTAGATAGATTTAAAATGATATACATTAGTTCATGCTATTGCAATAGATATAGTATTAATAAATGAAACAAAGGTCGGTGTTAATCTTTCCTTAAGAAAAAAGAGATGTTAATCATATGATAAATTATGGTAAAATGCACTAAAATTTAAGGATTAAGTTAAATAGGATCGAGACAGAATGCATGGAATACAAGTAAATTTAAAATAAAAATGAATGTGCATGGAGTGAAAATTAAGAATTATGAAATTCTTAAGTACAATCATTTTCAATATATAGGATCAATTATCAATAGAAAGAGATATTAAAAAAATTATTATTCATAAGATTAAAGCAAATTAGATAAAATATAAAAGTTTAATTAGGATATTATGTCATTATAGACTATCTATCAAGTTAAAGAAAAAAATTTATAGTACAAAATATTAAATAATTAGAAATAGAGATAGTATCAATTAAGAATAAATTAAAAATAGAAAGACTTAGATTATATATTTAGATATGTACAAGTAAATTAAAAAATATATTAATATAAAGAAATAATTTAATACATGTAAAAAATAGAGAGATACGTTTAGATTAAAATTAGATAGGAGGAAGCAGTAAAAAAAAACTTGATAGCTTTGCATTTTATAGAAAGTATAGCCTTAAATCGAATGCAATAGAAAATAAGAATCCATGTAACCTACTTTAACTGGTCTAGGATTAAGATAATTTTTCTTTTTTATATTTTTACATCTTCGGCAAGTTAAGAATTTAGCACATATTCATCTTCTTTCATATTCTTAATCCATGACAAGCAAACGCTTGTTCTTATGCTATTAATTAGGGATATTAGCTATCGGTTTCTTTGGTGAAGGATGTACTGGTCCGTAGCGCAGCGTACTAGCATTTGTTTAGAGGCAACATGCAATTAAGTTTTATCTTGGTTTAAGAACTTGGGACCGTGCTTAGATTTGGCTCTTAGTGATGGTCCTGCGTCCGATGGCATGAAGCCAAAGCAGATTAAGGTACAAGTACTTGTAATACAATTGAAATGGAACCAAGCTAAAATGCCGATATTTAATGGAATGCATTGATATCAAAAATAAACACAGCTTACGATTAGCAGCCACAGCTGGATTAAATTTTATAACATGCAATTTTTTTTCTTCCTTTCATCTTCTCCCGGTGCTGTGGATGGAAGTACCATGGAGGTCTCAAAGAAAAGGTGGGGAACATGGGTTCTGATGTGGCTGATAGGATGCCACATGGCATATGATGTGATTGATAAGAAGCCATGTGATAAATACAACGTCTGGCCCCAGGGCCAATCCTAGGCAGCCCCAGGGCCAATTCTAGGCAGCCCCTAGGTCATTGGCCTCTAGACGGCTCCAGGGCCAGTCCTAGGCGGCCCCAAAGCAATTGGCTCCCATATGGTCCCAGGGCCAGTCCTAGGCGGCCCCAAAGTAATTGACCCCTAGACGACCCCAGGGCCAGTCATAGGCGGCCCTAGGCACTTGGCCCCTAGACGGCCCCAGGGCCAATCCTAGGCGGCCCCAAAGTGATTGGCCCCTAAACGGCCCCAGGGCCAGTCATAGGCAGCTCCAGGCACTTGGCCCCTAAACGGCCCAAGGGCAGTTCTAGACGGCCCCAAAGTGATTGGCCCCTAGACGGTCATAAGGCCAGTCATAGGCGGCCCCAGGCACTTGGCCCTTAGACGGCCCCAGGGTCAGTCCTAGGCTGCCCCCAGGCAATTGGCCCTAGGCGGCCCCCAGGCAATTGGCCTCTAGACGGCCCCAGGGTCAGTCCTAGGCGGCCCCAAGGCAATTGGCCCCTAGACAGCCACAGGGCCAGTCCTAGGCGGCCCCAAAGCAATTGGCCCCTAGACGGCCCCAGGGCCAGTCCTAGGCGGCCCCAAAGTGATTGGCTCCTAGGCGGCCCCAGGGCCAGTCCTAGGTGGCCCCCAAGCAATTGGCCCCTAGACGGCCCCAGGGCCAGTCATAGGCGGCCCCAGGCACTTGCGCCCTAGGCGGCCCCAGGGCCAGTCCTAGGCGGCCCCCAGGCAATTGGCCCTTAGACGGCTCCAGGGCCAGTCCTAGGTGGCCCCAAGTGATTGGTCCCTAGACGGCCCCAGGGCCGGTCCTAGGCGGCCCCAAGCAATTGGCCCCTAGGCGGCCCCAGGGCCGGTCCTAGGCGGCCCCAAAGTGATTGGCCCCTGATGACCCAGGGCCAGTCATAGGCGGCCCTATGCACTTGGCCCCTAGACGGCCCTAGGGCCAGTCCTAGGTGGCCGCGAGATACTTAGAGGTTTAACAAGGTAGAGGATGTCATTCTGAACATCCTTTTCAGAGGATCTCAATCCAAAAAGTCATTATCAATATTTATGACCCTAGCTAAATAAGCATCAAAAGGCGATTATCTATCATGAAGTATCAATCACTTCGAGTCAGAAAAGCCACTAAGGTCCAAAAAGTCATTAGCAATATTTAATGACCGTGGCTAAATAAGCATCAAAAGGCAATTACCTGCCATAAAGTATCAATCACTTCAAGTCAGAAAAGCCACTAAGGTCCAAAAGTCATTAGCAATATTAATGACCCTGGCTAAATAAGCATCAAAAGGTGATTACCTACTATAAAGTATCAATCACTTCGAGTCAGAAAAGCCATAAGGCCCAAAAAGTCATTAGTAGACTTTAATGACTCTGAATAAATGAACGCTAAAAGGCAATCATTTCTGGTCAAACACTGATGATGTCGGAACAATGGATGTGGATCTAATCCAACCAGCTCTGACATCCTATCTGTAAGGATGCAGACACGTCATGGCATTCGGGGGAAGAACACTGGGAAATACCGATAAAAGGAAGGTAAGAGCAGGCATAAGGTAAGTTTTTCTACACAGAAAGATGATCCACTTTTTTAAGAGATAGTTTTTCTTCTCCCCAGAGAGAAGGAAGACCACTGTTGTGTTCCTGGTTGCTGACTTGTGCATCGGAGGGTCCCTAGCTGGAATCCTCAGTTACGGGACTTCTTGCAGGATCTTGAAGACGAAGGATCGGAGCAATTGACTCTCAAGACTATTAGCTCAAAGTGACCAGGCATCAACAGATTGGCGCGCCAGGTAGGGGGGCACGGCACGCAACGCGTAGAAGCTTGCCTTTCTCTAACTCTTTTCTAGAAGACCTTCTCTAAACGATTCGATGGAGCCAACATATGTTCAGGAAGCCTCTTCTAACTCCCCTGGGGGGCATCCCTCTAGGACGGATCTATCAGAAACTAGCTCTCCTGTCTCCTCACCACCTATAATATCAGTCGCTCCGTGTGACCAATTGGCTCACCTTACTCAGCAAGTTCAAGCCCTCATTGGGGTGGTCCGTGAACTGCAAGAACAGCAGCCTGCAACTGCTCATCGGTAAGCTGGACTTCCCGCACCACCACAGACTGCTGCCCCAGTTAGTCAGTAGTCTACGCATAGAAAGTCCTCTCAGAAGGAACATTCTCACCATCAAATTCCATCCGAGCGCTATCACCTAGAGAGCCTCAAGAGGTCGAGGTCTTCTACTCTCCGCTCTGGTGGTTATGAGCACCGAAAGGGGAAGGAGCACCGAAGTTTACATCGTCATCGACCTCAGTATCCTACTTCTTCCTCATCCGAATCTACAGGTGAGGATATCAATGATCGGATGGAAAGATGTTTGGAAGAGCAAAATCGGCGCTTGGAGGAGCTTAGTCAAAAGCTCCATGATCATTCAGGGATAGAATAAGATTCTCGCCCCCCTCTCTCTTGCCGGATCATGGAAGAACGCATACCCCACCGGTTCCGTCTTCCTCAACTAGACCCATATGATGACACTACTAACCCATTGGATCATTTAAAGAGTTATAAGTCCCTCATGCAGGTCCAAGGAGCCACGGATGCTTTATTATGTATCGCCTTCTCCGCCACTCTTTGGAAGGCCGCTCGTGCCTGGTATTCCAGGTTGCTCCCGTGCAGTGTCAACTCTTTTCAGCAGCTGGAAAAGGCCTTTCTAGCACAATTCGATGCCTGCCGCAAATCCCTCGGGTAGCTGATAGCTTCTTCTCCATCCAGTAAAAAGAGGGCGAGCTCCTGAAGGTTTTCATAGCTCGATTTAAAGCTGCGCACTGGAGGTATATCATTTAGATGATGTTGTGGCTACCCTGGCTTTAAAGCGGGGGCTTCGTCCTCTTGCTTCACTTACTCCTTGGATAAGAGACCGCCTAGCTCCTATGCTGAGCTCCTGGATCGGGCGCACAAGTATATCCGCGCTGATGAGGCCGATTATACCCGAAGGGATGCTGATCGAACGGCTGGCAAGAAGCCGTTCCAGGAGGTGCCAAGCAGACTTCCCCCCAAGAAGCCTGAACCCCCGCGTCGTCTGGATAATCGGCGCCAGAACCTGCCTACTGAAGAAGGAAGTTACACCCCTCTCCTTGCCCTGAGATCTCATATTCTCATGGAGATAGAAGGCGAGCCCTATGTCAGGCATCCCCCTCCTCTGAGGGCATGTGCTGCTCGTGATCGGAGTCGATATTGCCGTTTCCATAGGGACTATGGCCATAACACTGATGAATGCCGCAACTTGAAACATGCCATTGAGGAGCTTATCTAACAAGGTTATCTTGGAAGCTTCGTCAAGAAGGGAGCTTCGACTATCCTACCTTTGATGGGACCCCCACCCACTCAAGCTGGCATCGACAACACTTCGACGGAGCGAACGGTGGGCATGCTTTCCTGGGGGGCAGCCTCATCAGCTAAAAGATCTAGGGGAAATGAGAGGGTAGAGGATGTAAATCCCTACTTTGAAAGGGAGTTAGGAGGAGGGGATCATCTAAATGATGATAGTGTAGTCGTCTCCATGACGATTGCTAAACATCCTGTAAAAAGAATACTTGTGGATAGTAGAAGTTCAACGGATATACTTACTTATGATGCCTTTGTTCGGATGGGTCTGTCTTCTAATTTGTTGTCACCTGTGGCAACCCCCATCGTCGGCTTCACTGGAGATGCTATCAAGGTGGAGGGCGAGATTATTTTGCCGATCACGGTGGGATCACCACCCCGTCAAAGCACAGTCCTGATGAGGTTCCTGGTGGCCAGGGTGCCATTGGCCTACAACGCTATCCTTGGTCATCCTGGTTTGAACCTCTTGGATGCGATCATCTCTACCAGACGCCGGTTGGTGAGGTTTCCAACCAATCAAGGAGTCGGAGAGATGCTTGGGAGCAGAACCTCGCACAATTATGCTATTATATGGCTCTTAGCCCCCAAGAGATGGTGGCTCCTTCTACCCCGGTGTTGTTCAACCCCAGGGAGTCTGAAAAAAGAGGAGAATCGGCAGAACAATTGATGTCTTATCCATTGGGAGATGATCCTACCAAGACCGTACAAATCGGTGAGCTTCTTCCTTTGGAAGTAAAAAATGAACTCCTCACCTTTTTACGGGCTAACTCAGATATTTTTGCATGATCTGCCTCGGACATGCCTGGTATTCCCTCAGAGGTGATAACCCACAAGCTCAACATCGATACCAAGTGTCGACCTGTTCGATAGAAGAAAAGAAGCTTCGCCCCCGAGTGGCAAAGGGCCATAGACGAGGAAGTTAACAAACTTATAGTCGCCGGCCACAATCAGGAAGCTCAATATCCAAGATGGTTGGCAAATGTGGTTATGGTCCGGAAGGCGAGTGGAAGTTGGCGGATCTGCGTCAATTTCATTGATCTTAATAAAGCATGTCCTAAGGACAGCTTTCCTCTGCCATGGATCGATCAGTTGGTGGACTTCACCTCAAGACATGAGCTCCTGAGTTTTATGGATGCCTTCTTCGGCTACAACCAAATAAAGATGGACCCGAGATGAGGAAAACACCTCTTTCATTACAGAGAAAGGCATTTACTGCTATAAAGTAATGCCCTTTGGCCTAAAGAACGCCAGAGCCACTTATCAAAGGTTGATGAATAAGGTCTTCAAAGACCAAATCGGGCATAACATGGAGGTATATGTGGATGACATGTTGACTAAGAGCATCCACATCGCCAGTCACATTACTGACTTGGAAGAAACCTTCAACAACCTCCGAAGTTATCAAATCAAGCTTAATCCCCATAAGTGCACCTTCGGTGTTACTGCGGGAAAATTTTTGGGCTTCTTAGTCACCCAGCGCGGAATCGAGGTGAATTCAGAGAAGATTCAAGCTATCCTCGATATGCAGCGACCAGCCAACAAGAAGGAGGTCCAACGACTCACTGGAAGAATAACCGCCCTGAGCCAATTCTTATCCAGGTCGGTACAGAGGTGCCTACCTTTCTTTAAAGCCTTACGAAAAGTCGACAACTTCGAATGGACGGATAGCTGCCAAAGGGCCTTTGACGAATTAAAGGAGTTCTTGTTACTCCACCATTACTATCAAAGCCTGAGGAGGGGGAGCAGCTTTTTATTTATCTAGCTGCCATCCCGGAGGCGGTCAGCTCTGTTCTAGTCGACTCGATCAGGATGGAGCACAGAAGCCTATTTACTATACTAGCAAGGTACTTCATGATGCGGAAATCCGGTATTCTCAGGTAGAAAAGATTATCTTCGCCTTGGTCATCTCCGCGCCTCCGACCATACTTCCAGGCACACCCGATAGCGGTGCTTACAGACCAGCCTCTTAGGTCTATATTGGCTCAACCTGACACCTCAGGTCGTCTGGCAAAATGGGTTGTCAAACTGGAAGAATTCGATTTGTCATTCCGGGCTCGCCCTACTCTTAAGTCCCAAGTGTTGGCGGATTTTTTGGTGGAGTGCACCTGGACCGGCGAGCAGGACAAAGATACCCCTGAGAAGTGTTCAGTAGCCAAGGAAGATTTGGCGGAGACCTAGATCCTTCATGTGGATGGTGCCTCCAATTCCCAGGGAAGCGGAGCAGGTCTTATCTTAGCAAGTCCAAAGGGAATGACCGTTGGGTACGCCTTTCGCTTTCTTTTTAAGGCCACCAACAATCAAGCTGAGTACGAAGCCCTATTGGCTGGGATCAAACTTGCCCGTGAGTTGGGAGTAAAGCATCTTCGAGACTTCACTGATTCCCAGCTCATCTCCGGGCACATTACCGGAGAGTTCAAAGCTCGCAACCCTACTATGTCGCAATATCTGGGCAAAGTCAAAACATTGATTTCTTCATTGGCTTACTTCACCATCAGCTACATTCCCATAGGGGAGAATGCCAGAGCCGATGCACTGTCAAAGTTGGCCACTTCGGCGGACGACTCCTTAGAAAGAGAGTATGTCGAGCATTTGGAGAGTCCGAGTATCGATTCCACAGAGGAAGTTATATCAATCATGCAAGAGCCAACTTGGATGAACGCTTACGTCCGTTATCTCACTAGTGGTTCTCTCCCCACCGACCCAGCAGAAGCCAAGTTGCTAAAGAGGAGGTCGACCAAGTTTGTATTGGTGGAAGGCCACTTATACAGAAAATCTTTCTCTCATCCTCTTCTTAAGTGTATAGGCCCGGCGGACGCTGATTATGTTTTCAGAGAAATCCATGAAGGCATATGTGGGAGTCATGTGGGGGGTAGGTCTCTGTATAAGGCTCTCCGCCAAGGATATTATTGGCTTACAATGCGCCAGGATGCTGTTGAGTTGGTTCAAAGGTGCGATAGCTGCCAACGACACTCAAGTATCCAAGACAACCGGCTTCACTTTTAAGTCCACTGTCTGCTCCCTGGCCTTTCACTAAGTGGGGGATGGATATGCTCAAGCCTTTCCCCCCAGTTGCAGGACAGAGGAGATTCTTATTGGTGGCCATCGACTATTTTACTAAATGGGTCGAGGTCGAGACGCTAGCTAAAATTACTGAAGCCAAGACAAGGGCATTCTTTTGGAAGTCTATCATTTGCCGATTTGGCTTACCTCATACCCTAATTACTGATAACGGCCGCAGTTTGACAACTCAGCATTCAAGGCCTTCTGCGCCGAGCTTGGCATTTGTCACCGGTTCACTTCTGTCAGGCATCCCCAATCTAATGGAGAGGCGGAGGTTACAACCATACTATTCTTCGAGTACTCTGCACTCGATTGGACGAATCCAAGGGCAAATGGGTGGAAGAACTTCTGAGTGCACTATGGGCATACCACACCACTCCCAGGGCCCCCACGGGAGAGACTCCCTTCAGCCTTGTCTTCGGATCTGAAGCGGTCATTCTGGTAGAAATCGGCCTCCCAAGCTCCCGAGTAGAAGCATATAAGGAGGGCGAAAACCCCGATCAGTTAAGGGCCAACCTAGATTTCATCGACGAAACCCGAGATCTAGCACGGTTTAGAATGACCACTTTTTCCCAGCGAGCAGAGAAGTATTATAATTCTCGGGTCCGTCCCAAGACGTTTCGCTCTGGAGATATAGTCCTTAGAAAAGCTAAAGTGTCCAAGCCAACTGAAGGAGGCAAGCTATCGCCGAATTGGGAGGGGCCTTATCGAGTCATAAAAGCGCTTTCACAAGGAGCCTACGAATTGGAGGGATGGACGGGCGACCGATTCTACGTACTTGGAACATCGGTAACCTCCGCCAGTACTATCAATGATAATTGTATTAGACAAATGGTTGTAAAAGTAGTTTTCAAACTTTATTGTTCAATTCAATATTGTGTCCTCGGTGGCCCCTAGGATGCAGACACCCCGGACCGGCGCGAGAAACCTCCAGAGGTTCAAGTCCTATGTCCTAGGCGGCCCTGAGTCAAACTCTCGGGCCGGCACGAGAAACCCCCGGGCAGTTTTCAAAAAGGACCCTAAGCCAGGTCAAAATGCTCTCAGGTTACCCTCTAGGGTTAAAGGCTTCCGAGCATGGTCCTAGCACAGCGACTCTCGGGTCGTCCTTCGGGATTTTAAAAGGACCTTGGCGGCCCCTAGGATGCAGACACCCGGACCGGCGCAAGAAACCTCCGGAGGTCAAGTCCTGTGTCCTAGGCGGTCCTGAGTCAAACTCCCAGGCCGATGCAAGAAACCCCCATGGCAGTTTCAAAAAGGACCCTGAGCCAGGTTAAAATGCCCTCAGGTCACCCTCCGTGGTTAAAGGCTCCCAAGCATGGTCCTAGCACAGCGACTCTCAGGTCGTCTTTTGGGATTTTAAAAGGACCTCGGTGGCCCCTAGGATGCAGACACCCCAGACCGGCGCGAGAAACCTCCGGATGTTCAAGTCCTGTGTCCTAGGCGGCCCTGAGTCAAATTCCCGAGATGGCGCAAGAAACCCCCATGGCAGTTTTCAAAAAGAACCCTAAGCCAGGTGAAAATGCCCTTAGAACACCCTCCGGGGTTAAAAGCTCCCGAACATGGCCCCTAGCTGGTCCTAGGCGGCCACGATTATTCTAGCCCCTAGCCGGCCCTCGGGCTGGTCCTAGGCGGCCACGATTATACCTGGGCCCTAGCCAGCCCTCGGGCTGGTCCCAGGCGGCCACGATTATACCTGGCCCCTAGCCGGCCCTCGTACTGGTCCCAGGCGGCCACGATTATACATGGCCCATAGCCGGCCCTCGGGCTGGTCCCAGGCGGCCACGATTATACCTGGCCCCTAGCCGGCCCTTGGGCTGGTCCCAGGCGGCCACGATTATACCTAGCCCCTAACCGGCCCTCGAGCTGGTCCCAAGCGGCCGCGATTATACCTGGCCCCTAGCCGGCCCTCGGGCTGGTCCCAGGCGGCCGCGATTATATCTGGCCCCTAGCCGGCCCTTGGGCTGATCCCAGGCGGCCGCGATTATACATGGTCCTAGCCGGCCCTCGGGCTAGTCCCAGGCGGCCGCAATTATACATGGCCCCTAGCCGGCCTCGGGCTAGTCCTAGACGGCCGCAATTATACATGGCCCCTAGCCGGCCATCGGGCTGGTCCTAGGCGGCCACGATTACACCTAACCCCCAGCCGGCCCTAGGGCTAATCTCAGGCAGCCTCACCGACATCTAACCCTAGTCGGCCCCAAGCTGGTCATAAGTAATCCCAAAAAGAGTTCTTTAAGACTATACTAAGGAACTCTTGTATAATTCTCAAATGGATTGTGCTAGTAAATCACCGAACATAGTCAAGAAGATAAGGCTAGATTACTGAGCATTGAAATAACTAGAGACTGATAGATTAATTCGAACATAGAAGTGGCATATAAACCATCTGAAAATAGAATTTTTGTTACCAATATATCGTCATACAAAAGCCAATCATGGCTATATTGCAGAAACAGAAAACAGAGAGACCCAAAATCAAGACCCTGAGGACTCTGATTCGTCCTCTGAGTCGTCATCCACGGGCTGAATGCTGTCGAGGTTATTCAATTTGTAGGCTTGCAAAATCTTCTTCTTACACTTCTTAAAGCCCTTGGCAAAGCATCCATGGCTGCCTCACTACATTCTGCCGCAAATTCGGCGGAGCCCTTGTAGAACTCCACGGCTTGCTGAGCTCTCTGATCGACGGCACTAACTTGGAGAATAGCCTTAGTCTGAGCAACCATTACCCTCTCATTGGCCGAGCTTCGATGGAGAGTAATTTGGTTAAGGTCTCTCTCATTTCATTCTCAGCAGAAGCCAGCTTCCCCTCTACAAAAATCAACCGCTCCTCGGCGGTGGCCAATCTTTCTCTGCAGCTCGAGCCTCCAATTCAAGCATTTCAGCTCTATCTTCTGCAGCTGCAGTCCTCTCCTCAGCTTGGGTTACCCTAAGAAGGGTAGTCCCCAATTTCTCTTCAGTAAGCCTTAGCCTCAACACAGTTTCAGCTAGTTCGGCCTCAGCCTCTTCAATCCGAGCCTTCAAGGCCTGATTTTCCTCCTCAGCGGCCCTCAGGGTGCCGACTGCTGCTAGCTCTCGAGCCTTGGCCTCGGACAACTCTTGAGTTAGCCCGCTCACCTGGGCCTTGAGGGCACTCAATTTGGGCGAACTCTGTTTCCGTTTCTCCTCAATACAAGCGTCTCGAAAGACAAACGCACTGTTAGACGCCTGCAAAGTAGGAAATTGATTGTAATAAGAAAGAAAGTGAAAAACAAGAAGAGAGTAAAATAAAAAAGCCGAAGATCTCACAAAATCACTTGAAGAATAGCAGTGAAGAAGGTATCAAAGGACTTCTCCAATGGTTGGCGTCGGAGTTCGGCCTGGAGGTTGGGTAGGGTGGAGCGACTAAGTAGGCGTTCAGCTAGACGCCCCCGGCGCATTGCATTAATCCCAGGCGGCCGACTGGGAACATCCTTGTTAGGAGGCACCTCGTCCCCCTCCTGAGGTGAATGAACTTCCAGAAGCCTATCATCATCGGCCTCTCGAGCCAGAGGTGTCGCCATCCTTTCCTCCGGCGCGGCCTCGCCTTCGACTTCGGGGGAAGGGGGGGAGCTCTCCCTCATTGGATCCTCTCGGGTCCCAGCTAGAGGAACTCCTGTGGGTAGTTCTTCTTGAGTCTTGATTGAAGGGACCTCTGTTACCAGTGCTTCAACACAGGGATCTCCTTTTCTCGGGCCCCTTGCTAATGTGACCTCAGGGGAGGAGGGTGGAGCCACTCCACCCGGTAGCGGACCATCTCCCGCTACCCGCCTAGACTTCTTGGGCCCTATTTTCACTGGACCCTCAGCTGCTTTCCTCTTCTTTAGGGCCTCTGACAAAGACTTTGTAGAGAACCTCATTTCTGCATCAAAGAAGCAAAAAGTCAGAAAACATAGGAATAAAACAAACACGAACAAGACAAAAAGTCATAAGTCAACGAAAGGCTCACATACCAACACACGTGCAATAATCAAATAAAGAATGAAAGAAAGAAAATTTGGTCGACGGTTAAAACAGTAGTGCTCACCGGAGCTTGGTGAGGGCACCACTGGTGCTGCTAAGGCTTCGCGAAGGTTCCCCTCTGACAGCAACTCCGCGCAAGAGGAACGACAGACGATAGAAGGGCCTGGAAAAGCTCTCGGTCCCTTTCCTCTATACTGGAGTTTTTATTGGGGCTAGTGTCGGGTCTATTCCAAGATGTCTTCATCTTCTCGCCATGGACATAGAAGAACCGTGACTTCCACCCTTTTATCTTTGAGGGTAAGTCCAGTTTGAGTACCCTCTTGGGATGGGAGGCAAAACTCCACCAACCACTCCCGAAAGCATTTCTAAGTTTATACAAAGCTCGAAATAAAGAAACTCTAGCAGGAGCACTATGAAAATGGTAGAGTACTAAGAATGCGTATATAATATGAATGGAATTTGGGGTTAATTGGGCAGGAATTAAGTTGTATATATTTAAAAGATTTAAAAAGAAGGGATGAAGAGAAAGGCGGAGTCCACCCTTAAGGAATTCCGCATATAGGGTGACTCCCTCTCCCCGACTACCAGTCACTTTGTCACCAAACCAAGGAGCAGACAAGCAAACGCTGTCAGGAACTCCATATTGAACCCTGATTCTCCGTATATCACGGTCTTTCAAGACAGAACATATTCCTCCCGGGCCCGTGGAGCTGGGTCTAGAGGGAGGTATTGAATGTACCGGGGGAGGCAAAACCCTAGGAGTTGGAGAGACAGACCTATCTACGGGTGGAGGAACCTTGCTCGAGGGGACCTCGCCTAAGGGGGCCTCGCCCGGTGGAACCTCGCCAGAGGGAACCCTAGTGGGGGGCTGACTGGCCGTCTCAGAGCGACTGGGAATGGAAATTCCACCGGGAGCACATCGACGGGCCTCGAGAATCTCTTCTCTAGATGGTTCGACTAGAGGCTTCTTATCCTTCCTATCGAACTAAGGATCCATCAAGAAGAAAAAACACAAAGGAAACCAAGAAACTTACCTCCAAATAGAAGAACGGAATCAAAGAGGAACTCAGCGTAGAGAGGAAGAGCAAGAGGTAAGAGGAGTATGGAAACGATAGAAGACAAAAGGGATGGGCGGGATAAAATTAGCCTCTCAAAACTGGAAAACCCCGCCATCATGAAGAGTAAGGCGGTGAACACCGAATTGTGGCCCAAATGTCACCAGCCTATAGAAGGGGCACGTTTCCCCTAGCAAAAAGAGCCGTGCATAAAGCCCTTTTCCATCAATCACGAAGTGCCCCCGTTTAAATGATGAAAGGACTTTCTATCTTCTTAGAAACACGCCCATAGTAAATGGACCGTATTAAACTTAATTATATAAAAAAATTTCACGCTCCTTTCTCTTGGCAAGCGTTGAGCACATGAACACCAAGACTCAGGAGCGAGGGGGCATATGATGTGGTTGATAGGAAGCCACATGGCATATGATGTGGCTGATAAGAAGCCACGTGATAAATACAACGTATGGCCCCAGGGACCAGTCCTAGGCGGCCCCAGGGCTAGTTCTAGGCAGCCCCCAGGCCATTGGCCCCTAGATGGCCCCATGGCCAGTCCTAGGCAGCCCCAAGGCAATTGGCCCTCAGACGGCCCCAGGGCCCGTTCTAGCGGCCCCAAAGTGATTGGCCCCTAGACGGCCCCAGGGCTAGTCATAGGCGGCCCAAGGCAATTGGCCCATAGATGGCCCCAGGGCCAGTCCTAGGCGGCCCCAAAGTGATTGGCCCCTAGATGGCCCCAGGGCCATATTGGGATATGTGCCCATAAACAAATGATATTTATTATTTTGCTGAATATTTAAGAAATTTTTTAATATTATACTTGCATACATGTTATGATGCTTTATAAATATCAAAAATCCCTGGATTATTTAAATGTGACTTTAAATATTGTATATAAGTGTTATATACAGAGGATAATATTTAAAGTAGAATAATCTAAACTTGTCCGTAATTATAAATTAAAGTTGCAATAGGGATCTTTAATTTAAAATTACTAGTGCGGTTCATTAAATTTGAATGAAACGATCTTATCCGGATTGTTGATAATAAGATTATCGGAATGAAAGCACTTTATATAATTTGATTATATAGGACTGGAACACGATTAATTATGAATCTCTAATAAATTTATTTAAAATAGAGAATTCAAAATTAATCAATGATGGTCATATGTGAATCGATCTTAATTCTGAGTAATTAATAGACTCCTATTTATTGTATTATATTTTTTGACTTACCGGGTAATGACATAGAAACATAGTGTCAAATTCTTGGTATATTAATATAATAACATAAGTAGTTAGGAATATTAATATACAATATGAAATCCATTCCTTTGTAAAGAAGTCAGATGGACGGTTCACATAAGTGTTGATTCGGGACTTGAATAATAAGAGCGCTCAATTTATGATTGAATCATAATATATTATTCATTATAGAATCAATGGTACTTATGGATAAAGATGTGATTAAAGAGATTAACAAAAATGCCTAGCTTTAATCATGAACCGTTTATGGATGATTGATTTATATGCAATGACTATATATTCAAATCCTTATGAATATAATTAATTTTATAATTTTAAGAGTGCAATTCTAAATTTTTAGTGGAGTAATTTGGAATTAATAATTTAAATATTTTAATTAAGGTGTTAATTGAATGTCAAAATTATTGGAGCTTAGAATTATAATGTCCATATTTCCTTTGGACGGCTCCATTAAATTATGTGAACTTTATGATATGTTGGGTTGATAATTTGGAATTGAGAATTCTAAATTATTTTTATAAAAATTAATTAGATTAATTTCTGTTATATGGTGTGCTAGAAAAGTCTATGCGGAAATTATTTAGTTAAGGAATAAATATGGGATCGTAAGAGAGTCTTTTTCTCTCCCATAACGTCCCATGATAAATATATCTAACCAACAATTGGTTGTTGGATTGATATACGTTAAAGTTTAATTAATTAATTAATTAATGAAAGAGGTCTCTCTGTGAATATAAGATTCACGAGAGAGAAGAACATCGGAACAACAATGATCAGAGAGTTCCTCTTTCAACTTCACTTTATCTCGTGAGTTGAGAATAAAAAGTGAATTAAACTCAGTTGTGTAATCTCAACCCAAATCAAAAGGAACGCCCACTCGTTCGTGTTCATCATAATCTAGAGAACGTTTGGAAAGATCCGTGATGATAAAAGGATTTGGTGATTCCAAGGTAGTGTTCGTGAAGAACAAAGGTTGATTTCTTAATCTCTTTATTATTCTTGTTATTAAATTAATACGGTATAGATCGTGCTAACTCAATTTTTAAGATATGTGATTTGATCCATATCTTTTTCCGCTAAGATAAGTGATTTGATCCTTATCACGCTTCCGCAAACATCTCAGAATCATTCTGAGATAACCATCAATTGGTATCAGAGCAGGTTATACCCATATTAATTTAATAATAGATTGTATGATAATCTTTATATAATTGGGTAGACACTCATGCATATTATGAATGTATGTGTGAATGGATTGGCATTATTTTTCCGATTAAGCTATGTAACTTTCTTTTGATTAGATCAATTGAATATAGGATTCTTTTTATATTGATGAAGAAAGGTTCTTCATGGTTTTGAGAAAAGTCCTCAATTACAATTTTTTCTTATTAAAGAGTCCTTAGAATATTTTTCAAGAGGTTTTGAGTGAGGAATCCCTTCCCTTGGCTCTGAGCCTCATCGTTTCCCAGGAATTCGAAGAGCCTCACTTTTTTCAGTGATTCGAAAAGCCTCACCGGTTGTCTCACTGTCTCCAAAGAGACGTCATGTTTCGTTTCGCTTCTTATTAAATATCTTTGTTATGTTGATAATAATCACATTTACTCTTAGAAGTTTTTCGTTTTGGTTTTTATGAAATGTTTTGTTGATGATAATAATTACATTTCATGCCTAGCATATGCCATATTAGATAGAAATATGTTTACCTAATTATTATATGTCATGCATTTGTGCATTATTATTTTATTATTAAAAAGTTTTTAGTAAATTATATTTAATGCACTTTGCAATAAATTTAATGAGATTAAATTTGTAAATTAATTGAGCAATTGGATTTGCAAAATTAATGTGCCAAATGTGATATTATAAATTTAAATGTTATATTTAAGTTATCACATTTAGCTTATTTTATAATTTTAAAGTGTTTAACATTATAAAATTTTAGTAATTTAAATTGTTTAAGTTAACTAAGAGTTTATGAAACAAAAGTTGTTTTATAAATAAAATATACTTTTGCAAAATAATTAGTGGGAGGGTAATATGACAATATAAACCCTTGGTCTCCATCGTTAGTACAATGCTTTGACTTCGTCCTTCCTACGAGGGTGTCTGCTAATGGCAATACCAAGGTTGTCTTCCATGCGATAGGACTTTTAAGATGTATTTTAGAATTGACCTATCCTACGGCATCAATTTCTAAGTTAAGTCTCAAAAGGTCTGATACGATAGGTCACACTCATGAAGAAGTAATTAAATTAGTTAATTACTTTCTTGACCAAAATTAAGGAAATTAATGAGTATTAGAAATATGAGATATTTCGAGAGATACTTATTAATTGAGAAGTTCTCATTTTAATTAGCAACTATTTGACCTACCCTACGGCGGCACTTAGTTGTGGAGATTAAAATTCCTTAGGCCTTTAAAGTAAACATGTTTTTGTGTATTTTAACATGTGCTTTTATGCATCTTATTTATTTTTCCTTAAATTGTGTAATGATATTTATGTAATTATTTATTGAAATTTTTCTTATCTTTCAAAATATGTCAAACCCAATTTTCTCACTTCTCGCCTCTTAAGTATTAACTGGTGAAAATTTTGTTAAGTGGAAAGCAACATGAATATCCTTCTCATTAATGAAAACTTCCACTATGTCCTTAAGGAGGATTGTCCTCCACTGCCTTCAACCAATGCCTTCAAGGTTGCTGCTGAAGAGTACAACCGTTGGGTTGTTGCAAATAACAAAGCCCGCTGCTACTTGTTAGCAGCAATGAATGAGATACTTAGAACTAAGCACGAAACCTTTGAAACTGCAAGAGAGATTATGGAATCTCTGCAGCAGATGTTTGGATGCCCATCTGATCAGGCTCGCTACGAAGCTGTAAAATCCATTATGAATGGCAAAATGGAGAATGGTTCTTCAGTTCGTGAGCACATCCTCAAAATGGTCAATCATTTCAATGAGGCTGAGATCAATGGAGCTAAAATTGATGAAAAGACTCAGGTTGGCATGATTCTGGAGACACTATCTCTCGCTTTTCTCCAATTCAGGACTAATTACATTATGAATCATAAAAAGTGTAATCTGACTGAACTCCTGAATGAGTTGTAAATATATGAGACTCTTATAGATGATAAGGGTGGTAAGGCAATTGTTGCTGAAGCCAATGCAGCTAAGGCAAAGCCTTCTTCTTCGAAGAAAACGAAGAAGAATTATGTGGGAAAGAAAAAGGATAACAAGAAGAAGATCCAGAAGAAGAAAGGAAAGGTTGCTGCTCAACCTAATCCTAAAGGAAAGTGTTTCCACTGTCATCAAGATGGCCATTGGAAAAGGAACTGTAAAAAGTATCTTGATGAGCTAAAACAGAAAAAGAAACAAGATAAATCAGATTTACTAGTCATGGAAACATGCTTAGTTGAGAATGATTTCTCAAACTGGATTATTGATTTAGGAGCATCTAACTATGTCTGTGTTTCTTTGCGGATGCTTGAGTCTGCCTGGGATCTTCAAGTGAGAGATTTTACAATGAGAGTAGGCAGTGGAGAAAAGGTGTCAGTGACAGCAGTAGGGATAGTTCGACTATCGTTTGCTGATAATAAATATTTGCTTTTGGACAATGTTTATTATATTCTGGGTTTCAAACGGAATTTGATTTCGGTGTCAAAGTTGCATGAACAATTTATTTCTGTTTCTTTTAGTGTTGACTCTGTTTCAATTTATAAGAATCGAATAAATATTTGTTCTTGCTATGTTGAAAATGGTTTATATTTTGTTAAACCAAATTCCAACAACTTGCTTCAAACGAAATGTTTAAAGTCGCTGAACCAACTCCTAAAAGAAGAAAAGTTGCGAATAATGATAATGACACGTGTTTATGGAATTTGAGGCTTGGTCATATTAATATAGACAGAATAGAAAGACTAGTGAAGGATGGTCTTTAAGAGAGCTAAGGGTTGACATTCTACCAGTTTGTGAATCCTATCTAGAAGGCAAAATGACCAAAAGACCTTTTTCAGCAAAAGGTGAAAGAGCAAAAGCACCTTTAGAGATCATACATACTTATGTATGTGGGCCTTTGAATGTCAAAGCTAGAGGGGGCTATGAATATTTCATCACATTCATTGATGATTATTTTAGATATGGATATGCATATCTGATGCAAAGAAAATCCGAGGCCTTTGAAAAGTTCAAAGAATTTCATGCTGAAGTAGAAAAATAACTCAGTAAATCAATCAAAACTCTTCAATCTGATCGAGGAGGAGAGTACTTGGATTATGAATTTTAGGACCACTTGATTGAGAATGGAATATTATCACAGCTCACGGTACCTGCGACACCACAGCAAAATGGTGTAGCTGAAAGAAGGAATCGCACTTTGCTTGATATGATAAGATCAATGTTAAGCTATTCTTCTTTGCCTAACTCATTTTGGGGATATGCATTACAAACAGTTGTATACATTCTAAACTTAGTTCCATCTAAGTCAATCCCTAAGACTCTATTAGAGTTATGGAATGGTCGCAAGCCTAGTTTGCGACACATCTACATTTGGGGATGTCCAACCCATGTGCTAAAGGGAAAGACTGGGAAGTTGGAACCTCATTCAAAAGTATGCATTTGTTGGGTACCCTAATGGAACGAGAGGATGACTGTTTTATAATGCTCAAGATGATAAAGTTTTTGTGTTGACAAATGCAACGTTTCTCGAGTACAATTATATGATAGAATTCAAACCTAGAAATAAAGTAGTTCTGGAAGAGTTGCTAGCGGATGAGATCAGCCCCATACCAACAAAAGTTATTGAACGATAAAAAATTAAGACCACTACTCAAGATCAAATACCACCGCCACCACAACATAGTGGGAGGAAAATTAGATTACCCATCCGCTATGGTCAGGATGGAGAAGCACAAGTTGCAGTCACCGATGGCAGTGATGATGATCCATTGACATACAAGATGGCAATGGAGGATGTTGATCAAGAGAAATGGCAGGAAGCCATGAAACTCGAAATGGAATCAATGTATTCTAATTCAGTCTGAAAGCTTGTAGATCTACCAGAAGGCGTAAAGCCTATTGGATGCAAATGGATCTATAAGAGAAAACGAGGAGCCGATGGAAAAGTAGAGACTTTCAAGGCTAGGTTAGTGGCAAAAGGTTTTACCCACAAGGAAAGAGTAGACTATGAGAATACTTTTTCGCTAGTAGCCATGCTAAAATCCATTTCACTACAAGAAAAATAAATATTGTGACGCCCAAATGCGTCGCAATTGCGTCGCTAAACATGCTATTGCGACGCAATAGCGACGCAATGACGGCGTCGCTCAGATGTCCGTCGCAATACCCATTTGTCGCAATTGCGTCGCAATATTGCGACGCTCTGCGATGCAACATTGCGTCGCAATATTGCGACGCATCCAAATGCGTCGCTAAATTTAAAATTAATTTTTAATATTTAAAATTATT
This sequence comes from Calamus simplicifolius, assembly GCA_900491605.1. NCBI lineage: Eukaryota > Viridiplantae > Streptophyta > Magnoliopsida > Arecales > Arecaceae > Calamus > Calamus simplicifolius. The sequence goes on along the minus strand of UESW01000527.1, from coordinate 3,545 downwards.
ATTAAATATTGCGACGCACTAAATTGCAATGCAATATTGCGACGCATCTAGCTGCGTCATATTTAATAATATTTTGGTATAATAGCGACGCAATTTGAGTCGCTAATGCGTCGCAAATAAAAAAATTTTAAAATATTACGACGCAAGGTCATTGCGTCGCAATATTTATTAAAAAAATTTTAGATATAATAACGATGCAATTTTAGTCGCTAATGCATGGCTATTAAATTTATTTTTAAATTATTGCGATGCCAGGTCATTGCGTTGCATATTTAATAAATATTTTAAAAATATTAACGATGCAATTTCAGTCACTAATGCGTCGCAAATTAAATTTTTTTAAAAATATAAAAGATTAAAAATTAAAGCGGTTAATACAATTTCGTTAAATCTAAATATTGATAGAAACATTTTTTACTCAATCCAAACAATAATCAATTTCCAAAAATAATTTATATATTAAAATTTTGAAGTTTTTACAACATAAAAAAAGAAAAGAAAAATACATCAAGAATCTGGGCGATCACGTGGAGGCTGTGGAGGCTGAAGACTCTGCGACAAGCGGCTAACCATATCCCGCAAATAATGCATCTCATCTCGCATGTCTGCAATCTCCTGATCCTGGCCTCGCATACGATCCTCAAAATCCTGCTCGACCTCCTGGCGAACCTCCTCTGCAATAGATCTGCGAAGGTCGTGTAAACGCTCGGGAGGAATATCACCAGAAACTCGCGAGCTGGAGGCCTGATGGGAAAAATATGTAGAAGCTCTAGTGCCCAGACCATAGACCCTGCGGTCTCGTGGCTGGGCACCAACAGCCTCCAAAAACACACGCCGACTCTCCTCTGCTGAGAGTTCGACGGGCGTCTCCCCATCAGTAGAGTCGACCTGCGATGCCTGGGAGCGAAGCTCCTCGACTCGTGTCTTGAAATTATGAAATCAACAATAAATGAGTTAATAAATTTCTCGAAATAAAATTTTAGAAATTAAACAGATACTACATAAATCTAATTTCTTACCGCAACCTCCCGTGATCGCGTGTCGACCCAGGAACCGTCCCTCCTAGTGTGTGTCGCCCTGAATAGACGAAACTCACAGGATCTCCGCCCTCCTGCTCAGACTATAACAAAAAAAAAAGATATTAATACAAATATTTGTAAATAACTAAAATAGTAATTAAAATATTTATGTTTTCTTACCATACGCCGTCTGTGCTCCTGAATCGAAATGGAGCCCGAAGTATGGCGGGAGAGACCCGTGCCAGGACCGCCCTTCTCAGATCGACGGTTCGTGCTGGCTGATGCGGACCTCCTGCGCCAGCCATCGGACTGCCAGGCCTGCTGCCACTCGTGCCAAATACCCTCTGGCATGTGCGCAGGACGCTGACCCGATGACCTCCAACGATGAAGCATGTCGGAGTATCGGCGTCCCGTCAGAGCCTCCCATGCTGCCCTAATGGCATCATGGCTGGCAGGATCCCACGTAAACTTTTTCTGCATTAAAATAAATAGTTAGTTTCTAAATTTATTAAGTTTAAGAAATTTATATCACTGATAAATTGTATTTAATAAGTTTACCTGAAACTCAGAAAAATAAAACTCCCTCGTGGCTGGAGATACGTGGCGCCAATCGTAGCCACTGGGATCTGCACGCCTCTGAAATACGGCGCTGATGTGGCTGGATACATGATGCTGCTCAATGAATCTATTAAAAAAATGCATGTTTATAAGTAATTGACTTAAAAACATAAACATATATTTTTAATTAGTATATACTTACATCCCCTGAGCATCAAGTCGAAGTACAGTGCGGCCGATGGTGGAAGAACTCTCGGAGGTATGTGCCGATCGGCTGGATGGTAATACTGCTGGAGAGATCGAAGGCTGTGCGACTGCTGGAGATCCAAACTCTCCATCTCCGACGCTCATGTGATCTGATGTAGCAGGGCTACGTCCTGCTCACTCCGTCTGTCGTCGGTAGATCTACCTCTGCCCGTCATACTGAAAATACTAAAGATTCATACAATTAAATTACGATTAATGATTGACTATGTAAAAATTTAACACTTATAAAAAAAAGTTAAATTTTAAAAAACCTCTATGTTTAATCGGTGTCATTTGTTTCGTGAAATGTTGGTTCAACATCCGATGCCGTATCGGATTGCGAATCAGTTTCATTATCATCGGAAGGAAACCGAACATTTGCATCCGCAATTTCTTGGACATCACCATTTGGATCTCTAAGTGATGTTTCAGGAGCCCTTGTGTCGTCCTCAATTGCATGCATTTCCATCTCATCCTCTTGAAATGCAGGGCACTCGGCTGATGACTTGATGAACTCTCCTCTAATACGATTGTTGAACGTGGGACGATTTTAGAAACAGCCCACCAATCTCGCTTGTCGTTGCGCAAACTTGGATATCCGCAGTAAAAGACTTGCTGAGCTTGGGATGCAAGGATGAATGGGTCATATTTCTGCAATCTTCGTCGATGGTTCACTTCAACCAAATTGTAGTCGTTATGAACCCTTTTGCCCACAGGAACTATCGGATCGAACCAATCACAACGAAACAATACGGTTCGTTTCATAGGCCAACCGGGATATTCAACTTCAACCACCTCTACTAACTTTCCATAATAATCCTGCATATTTGCTCCAACACTTTCTCCTTTAACACACACGCCCCAGTTCTGCGTGCCTCTTGAAGCTGCTAATCGTTCAATCTGAAATTGTACCCATTTACAAAATAGCCAGTAGAGGTTGTTACGGTCTTCAATGGCCATTGCGATAGACATTTAATGAAAATATTGTCGGTTGTGGACCATGGACCGTTACCTATAAATTAATAAGCTATTCACATCCAATTCAAAAAATAAAGCCATTATCGAAATTGATTGAGTGATACTACTCACAAATTCATAAAACCAGTAAGCAAACTCCGTTTCTAATTTCTGCCCAATTGCAACTTGACTGATGTCGGGATTCATCTGTCGTTGTCTATCACAAAACATCCTTATGGGATGAAAAGGATGAAAACTAATGTTAGCAATTAAATATTATGGTATTGTAATTTAAATTAAAATTTCCAATTTAGCATTGAAGTATACACTTACTCAATATATGGATCGACTTCTCTACAGTTCATTAGGATGTAATAATGTGCTGCATTATACTCCATATCGCTAAGATTTCTTGACTTCTGCCCACCAAATGAACGGCCGATACCTTTAAAAATTGATATTCTACCGTCATTAGCTTCTCCTTCGTCCACACATACGTCATCGTTACGACCAAGATTTCGGCTCCTCGTGTGGACGTGACCCTCAAAGTAATGTGAGGCAAAAGCTGAAACTTCTTCGACCAAGTGTGCATTGCATATAGAACCTTCAACCCTTGCCTTATTACGCACATTATTTTTTAACTTCTTAAGATACCTATATGTAAAGTTGAACAAAAAATTAACCAATTTTTCGCAATGAAATAATATTTGAAATGTCAACATATCTTAATGATGTATATATTTACCTCTCGAAAGGATACATCCA
>UESW01000526.1:0-31754 GCA_900491605.1 Calamus simplicifolius | reverse complement strand
TGTTTTCTTGCTTCTGAAAAGCTAAACATGGCCAATTGTTTTATCTCTATACCTTTTTAAATACCTCTGTGTGCATACTAGTTGGCGTTTTCTAGGTACAATAAAACTATAGTAAGGAAGTGGCCATGCCCGTAGCCCATTCATTTTTTTCTTCAATTCAGGTAAGATTTTTTTTAATACAATGTTAAAGCCCTGAGTCCAGCTTATGCGTTCGGCAAGAAATTTTATTTTTTCGTCTCTGGGATCCATAATTCGATGTTTATTTACTTTAAAAAAAGTATTTTATTTTTTTTTCCCATCAATTCGAATTCCAACCTGAAACTCAACCCGAATCTGATTTTTAAAAATAACGTTAGGGTTGAGGTTTTACAAATAAGGTTAGGGTTAGGGTTAGGGTTGATATTTTACAAATAGGGTTAGAGTTAGGATTGAGGGAAACCCAAGTTTTATGAGCCCAAGTTGTACCCCTACCCTTAGGACTGGACCCTAAATGAATGAATATTAATTTAATGACAACTTGCCGACATACGAGAAACGTAGTTTGCAACTTGGGTTCAGCTAAGATATTATTTTATTTTATTTTTTTGGCTAACCAAGTCTTAATCCCATTCATTAAAAGGTCGATTTGTCAAATCAGCTTTGATGAAAGTGTTTGAAAAAAATTAGAAGATTCAGTCTTCATTGATCGAGGGATCGATGGAGCTTTGTTGTTGGCAGGCAATTTCAGCATCCTAGACTCTTCTATCTCTATGGCTGAGCTTTACACAGCTTGGATTGGGTATTTCCTATGCTGCCCGAATTCTTTGTGCTCTCATAGCCTTTTCATTAAGGAAGATTCTCTTACTATCATTCGGTGGCTCCGAATGGGATATTGCAACCAAGCCTCTATCAATCCTCTACTCTTTGATATTTGGTCTGTTCTTCGGGAAGCTCAGAGAGTTCACATTCGGCATATCTATCGAAAAGCTAATTCTGCGGCAGACTGGGTGGCGAGCTCTGTGGCCCATCATGCAAAATTTTGGCTATGAAAATAAGATGACCTTTGTTTCATTGTTCTTAAGCAAATTTTATATTCTAATATATCTGGGCTGACTAGTATGATTATGATAATAATAATAATAATAATAATAATAATAATAATAATAAAAGAAGGGGGTCACTTTGTCAACGTTGATGGACTCCTTCCAGCCTCCCACTTTTATATCTCTCATCGTTTTGGGCTTGTCAAAGTTATCTACAACTTTGGTTTCCTGGAATAACTTGAGCTCTAATCCAGTTTTGGGGTTGAAGACGCTTACTTCCCCAACTCCGCTCGGATGGCATCAACACACTCAGCACTCAGGGTTCTGGAGAACTCCCGGGTCTCCCCACCACCCGGATCGGTTGCTCCTACGTCCCTCCCCCTCACCTTCTTCGACGTAATCTGGTTATTTGCCTCCCCAGTAGAGCGCCTTTTCTTCTATCGCTTCCCCCATCCGACGAGTCATTTCGTAGACTCATGCCTCCCCAACCTCAAATCCTCTCTGTCACTCGCCCTGGAGCACTTTTACCCTCTTGCCGGTCATCTCCGTCGCTCCCCCGGCAGCGATGGCCGGTACGAGATATCCTACGTCGACGGCGACTCGGTCTCCTTCACCGTAGCGGAGCACGACGGTGATTTCCATGAGCTCGCTGAAGCCGATGCGTGCGAGATCTCCAAGCTCCTGCCGCTGGTCCCCAAGCTGCCGAAGTCCGAAGATGCTCAGCCTTTGCTAGCCTTACAGGTGACCGTGTTCCCAGATCAGGGCATCGTCGTCGGGATAGCGATCCACCACACTGCTTGCGATGGCTCTGGCTCCATCCACTTCATGAAGTCATGGGCCTCTGCTTTCAGGTCGGGTGGCTCGATACCTGTGGTGGCGCCGCCTCCGTTGTTCGACAGGACCTTGATCTCCGATACTCGAGGTCTGTACTCGGTTTACCTTGAAGACCTATCAACGTTCAATCCTTTCAAAAATCTTAATCCGTATGGGAAAACTCCGCCAGCCGACTGTTGGGAATACACCCTCAATCATTCTCGGAACAAATATGCGTGCATAATCACAACCACAATCACAGAATATGCGAAATAAATAAACACCACACAAAAACATCAAATTTACGTGAAAAACCCCTCCAATGTGAAAGAAAAAAACCACGGGGCAAATTCCGAGAGCACTTCACTAATCTTAATAAAAGATTACAACTTTTCTCCTAATTTCTTTTTGCCCAAAAATTAGGAAACACTTCGAACTTAAAATAATAGTTGATGTGGGTACAAGAAGGATCTCACCAACGTGTGGTTGCTCTTCCGTGCCCCCCAAATCTGCTCTCAGACTCGTCCGTATCGACCTCCTGAGGTTGCACAGGATTTTTCCCAAGCCTGGGCTTCTCTGGATCTCTCTCAGGCCGCGCACTGCTCTCTCCCCCAATCTGGGATTTTTCTTCTCTCGTATATGCCACATACGGATCTCTCTCCCCCTACTTTATTTCCGGGTTTTTTCCCTTTTTGAAAACAGCTCCGTAACAAACTGTGATGCAGTTTGTTATCATGGGCTCCGTAACAAACTGTGATGCAGTTTGTTATCATGGGCCGGTTCCCTCCCCACGTGGAGGGAGCACCCAACAATATCTCCCCCTCCCGACTACGTGGGGAAATCCACCAAGCCTGCTTTCTTTCTACAAGCTTCAACCTTCTTGATAGGTAATGACTTTGTCATTATATCTGACCCATTATCATCTGTATGGATCTTCTCCAACAGCAACTGCTTCTCTTCCAGGACCTGTCTGTGATAACGCATATCAATGTGCTTCGACTTGGAGTGAAAAGTCGGATTCTTGCTCAGGTGAATAGTGCTCTGATTGTCACAATAGACCACATAAGTATCATGTCTAACACCCAGCTCCTGAAGAAATCTCTTCAGCCACAATATCTCCTTGCATCCTTCTGTCACTGCTATGTACTCGGCCTCTGTGGACGATAATGCAACACACTTCTGTAACTTGGACTGCCATGAAATTGCACCTCCTGCAAATGTAACCAAGTAACCGGATGTGGACTTCCTGGAGTCAACATCTCCTGCCATATCTGCATCTGTATATGTCTGTAACACAGGTTCTCCCTATCCATAACAAGACTCAAGCTAGTTGTACCTCTCAAGTACCTCATGATCCATTTGACTGCTGCCCAATGCTCCTTTCCTGGATTGGCTAGGAACCTGCTCACTAAGCCAACTGCATATGCTAAGTCTGGTCGGGTACAGACCATAGCATACATAAGACTACCCACGGCTGAGGCATAAGGGACTCTATTCATCTCCTGCTTCTCTTCCTCTGAGGCTGGGCTCTGCTCTGAACTCAGCTTGAAGTGTCCAGCTAGTGGACATGCCACTGACTTGGCATTGCTCATGCTGAATCTCTGAAGCACCTTCTCTATGTATTTCTTCTGGGACAACCATAACCTGCATGCTTGTCTATCCCTGAATACATGCATCCCCAATATTTGTTTCACTGGCCCCATATCCTTCATATCAAAAGCTTTCCCTAACTCCTTTTTCAGTGTGGCAATCTTGCTGGAGTCCTGCCCAACAATCAACATATCATCCACATATAAGAGAAGGATGATAAAATCACCTCCAGGGAACCTTCTAATGAAGACACAATGATCTGTGGTTGTTCTTTTATAACCAACCTGTACCATGAAAGCCTCAAACTTTCTGTACCACTGCCGGGGCGCCTGCTTGAGACCATACAGACTCTTTCTAAGTCTGCACACCATGTGCTCCTTGCCTTTCACCTTGAAACCTTCAGGCTGCTCCATATAGACCTCTTCCTCTAAGTCACCGTGCAAGAATGCTGTCTTCACATCCAACTGTTCTACCTCCATGTTCATGCTAGCTGTCAATCCTAACACCGTCCTGATTGAGGTCATCTTCACTACTGGAGAAAATATCTCATCGAAATCAACTCCCTTCTTTTATGCAAAGCCCTTCACAACTAGTCGTGCTTTATATCTAGGCTGTGAGCTTTTCTCTTCTGCCTTTACCTTGTAGACCCACTTGTTTCTGAGTACCTTTCTCCCCTTGGGCCTAGCTACCAAGTCATATGTATGATTATGTAGAAGAGAGTCCATCTCCTCCTGCATAGCTCTCTGCCACTGCTCCCGTTGCTCACTGACATGGGCCGCCTCATATGACTCTGGCTCATCTGCATCTGTCAACATGATATATTCATGCACTGAATACCGACTAGATGGTTGCCTTGCTCTCGTGGATCTCCTCACCTCTGTCGGTAGCTCCTCCTCAGGGATCTGAATCTCCTGGTCTGTATCCTCAATAGGTGTAGGCTGCTGCTCATCTGCACCCTGTACTGGCTGTTTCTCTGGCTCATCTGCATGAACTGCTGGAGGACTGACATGCTCTATATCTACTGGGCCATACATATCTGACTCAGACTGATGCTCTGCCCTCTTGATGTCTTCTATGGTTTGATCCTCATAGAATATGATATCTCTGCTCCTGACTACCTTCCTATCAACTAGGTCCCACAGCTTATAGCCAAACTGCTCATCACCAAACCCCAGAAAGATACATTGTCTTGTCTTGTCATCTAACTTTGTCCTCTCATCCTTAGGCACATGCACAAATGCCCTGCAGCCAAAAATCCTTAGATAATCATATCTGACATTCTTGCCTGTCCACACCTTCTCTGGCACCTCTCCATCTAGAGCTGATGAGGGAGATCTATTTATCAAATAACATGCTGTCTGGACTGCCTCCCCCCAAAAGCTCTTGGGCAACTTGGACTGGGAGAGCATGCACCTGACTCTCTCCACTATTGTCCTGTTCATTCTCTCAGCTACTCCATTCTCCTGTGGAGTCTTTGGCACTGTTTGCTCATGTCTGATGCCTTGTGCTCTGCAGTACTGGTGAAAGACTCCTATGTACTCTCCCCCATTGTCTGTACGAATGCATCTCAACTTCTTTCCTGTCTGCCTCTCCACAAGCCTGTGAAAAAACTCAAAAACTGCTGCCACCTGGTCCTTGGACTTTAAAACAAAAACCCACACCTTTCTGGAAGCATCATCTATAAATGTGACGAAATATGAGGCTCCTCCTAAGGTCTTCTCCCTCATGGGTCCACACACATCTGAGTACACTTGCTCCAAAAGGCCAGTCTTCTTCTTGGAGCTACTCTGAAATGTCACCCGGTGCTGCTTACCCACCACACAGTGGGTACAATCACTGAGAACTCTGTCCTGTATCTCTGGTAAGACCCCTGCCCTGACGAGAGTTTGCAATCCCTTTCCGCCAATATGGCCTAATCTCTTGTGCCACAAATCTGTAGTATCATGCTCTGCTGCGCATACCTCTCCCCTAACCAAACTGGACTGCAACTTGTATAATGTGCATGATCTCTGTCCTTTGGTAATCACTATAGCACCTTTGATTAACTTCCATTGATCTCCCCCAAACTGGCTAACATATCCCTCTTCATCTAGCTTGCCTGCTGAGATGAGATTCATCCTGAGATCTGGAACATGTCTGACCTCTTTGAGTATCAATCTGCTGCCTTCATGGGTCTGGACCACTACTTCTCCTATCCCACATATTTTGGAAACACCATTGTTTCCCATTCGGATCACACCAAGATCACCTATCCTGTAGGATGTAAAGAACTCTCTCCTGGGTGTGGCATGATAAGAAGCTCCAGTATCCACCACCCAATCAACCTGATTTGATGTGGTGGCTAAGCACTGATCAACACATTCTGTAAATAGAATGATGTCTTCTCCTGAGGAAACTGCTGCTACCTCTCTATCTTTCTTATCTTCTGCCTTACCGCCTTCATTGTTCTTCTTCTTTAGCAGTCTACATTCACTTTTGTAGTGTCCTTTCTTATGACAATGGTAGCATTCGATTTCCTTCCTTGGTCTGGATTTGCTTCTGCCTCTGTTGTTTTCTTTTCTAGTAAACTGTCTCCCTCTGCCCTCTGTGACAAGTACATCTGTCTGTGTTTGAGACTCTCCAGTTCCCTTCCTTCTTTCCTCCTCATTGAGCAAGCTGCTAGTAGCCTGACTCATGGTGATAACTCCATCAGGGGCGGAGTTACTCAATGACACCACCAGTGTCTCCCAACTATCAGGTAGAGAACTCAACAACAGGAGTGCCTGAAGTTCATCTTCCATAAGCATCTTCATTGTGGCCAGCTGGTTCACAATGCTCTTCATCTCATTTAGGTGCTCTGCAATTGATTTTCTCGGCTTGTACTTCAGATTTACAAGCTTTCTGATTAAGTATGCTTTATTTCCGGCAGTTTTCCTCTTATACAACCCTGAAGCGGCGTGCTGTTAATAGAATTCGGAGGCTTGTGGATATAGAGGGGCAAGGCCATGAGGATTATCAGTCTATTCGGGATCTGCTTCTTCATTTCTTTCAGTCTAGATGGGCTGACTCCTCTGGTAATGGTGATCCGGTTGTCAGAGTTCCTGACTCCAGGAGAGTCTCTTCTCAGGACAATGATAAGCTGTGTAGGCCGATCACTGCTGAGGAAATTCGGATGGCTCTGTGGGAGCTTGGACCGGAAAAGGCCCCTGGGCCAGATGGATTTCCCCCCCTTTTCTATCGCCACTACTGGGACATTGTTGGTCAGGAGGTGATTCAGGCTGTTCAAATTGTCTTCCATTCGAAGCAGATTCCCTTGGATTGGAATCGGACTCTTGTTACGCTTGTGCCTAAACGGTCCGATGCATCTCTCCCTCAGTACTTCAGACCTATCAGCCTCTGTACTACCCTGTATAAAATTTGTGCCCGCCTCTTGGTTGGTCGTCTTCGGCTTGTTATCCCCGTATTATTTCTTTGGAGCAGGGGGCTTTTATTCGAGGGCGTTCTATTTCGGACAACGTCCTCATTGCTCAGGAATTCATGCATGATCTCCAAAGAGCTCCTGGGAAAAGATGTCTTATGGCTGTAAAACTTGATATGGAAAGAGCTTATGATAGAGTGAGCTGGGCCTTTCTGGAACGGTCTCTTCAGGAATTCGGATTTGCTGATCTCTTTATTGAGTGGATTATGGCTTGCATTCTGAGACCGTCCTTTCTCTGCTTATCAATGGGAGTCCTACTGAGTTTTTCCACTCTTCGGTGGGTCTGAGACAGGGGTGCCCACTATCTCCTTTGTTATTTATTCTTGCTGTGGACGATCTTTCTCGTGCTCTCCATCAGGCTCAGCAGGATCGTCGGATTGTCCCGTTCATGGCCGGGAGTGAGGGCCCTCTGATCTCTCACCTTCTTTTCGCCGATGACTGCATCCTTTTGGGGAAGGCCTCTATTGATAATGCTACATCTTTTCACTCTATTCTGCAGCGTTATTGTCAAGCTTCGGGCCAAAGAGTTAATTTTCTTAAATCATCTATCTGTTTTAGTCCGAAGACCCCCAGATCTATTAAGCAAGCTATTATTGAGCTATCTCGTATCACCTCTATGACGGACCGTCTTATGTATTTGGGGATCCCTATTACCGGTAGACGGGCCCGTTGTTCTGACTATGCTGAGATAGAGAGACGGATCCGCCAGCGTACTGATGGATGGCCAGTTACTAGCCTTTCTATGATGGCCAGGGTCACCATCATTCGCTCTATCCTCTCTTCTATTCCAGTTTACCTCCTATCAAATACTGTCATGCCGATCACCTGCCTGAGAAGGATTGATAGATGCTTCAGAGATTTCCTTTGGGCTTCGATGCAGGAGGGTCATGGTATTCACCTATTATCTTGGGATAGGGTTTGTATGCCTATCTATGAAGGTGGTTTGGGGATTCAGCCTTTGATTGCTAGAAGGGAAGCTCTTCTTGCTCGGCACGCTTCACGATTCCTCCTGGAGCCTCAGTGTTTATGGAGTTCTGTGATGCATGCGAGATACGGAGACTGGGCTCCTGGCTCGACCATTATGCCGCCCCAGGGCTCTTCGTCCTTTTGGAAGCAGATCTGTACTCATAGCCAGACCATCATGAACAACATTTCGTGGCTGATTGGTGATGGTTCTTTGATTGATGTTGTCAAGGATGCCTGGATTTCTGAGCTCCCTCTCATGCGTTGGCCCACCTATATTAGTATGGATGTCCCCCCCAATCTCCGGGTTAAGGATTTGATTTCCTTAAACCCCCTCTCCTGGCATATTCCTTCGGTGACCCGCTTGTTTGGAGCAGAGTTGTCTTCTCGGATTATCTCGCTTCCTCTCATGGTTGGCTGTGTTGCTGATTCCAGGGTTTGGCAGAGATCTTGCTTTCCCAAGGCCCCCATTAGAGATCTTCTGGATATGTTCAGGCCACAGGCGCAGTGTACGAAGGATGCTCGCTGGATCTGGAAGCTTCCTATTCTTCCCAGGGTTCAGCTCTTCATCTGGAAGCTTCTTTGGGACTGTCTTCCGACTTGCCTTCTCCTATCCTGGAGGGGTCTGTCTATCCAGCCGACTTGCCCTCTGTGCAGCCAGGCGGAGGAATCTCTGGACCATGCTATATTTTATTGCCCAGAGCGAGACGGATATGGGTTCTCATGGGTTACCCTAGGAGAGCTGATATTATGGCTGATTTGCGATCCTCTTTCTTTCAGGAGATCCGGTATGGCCCTCTGAATAAGCGTGGTCTTTGGTCTGCCACTGCTTATCACATATGGCTTTTGAGGAATCAGATCATCTTCACCAACGATAGATTCTCTTATCACAGAGTTATGAGGCAGATCAGACTGTTGTCTTCGGACTGTGCCCGGGGCTCTAGTGCTGTTGATGTTGACCCCTCTGGCCTCTGGGGCTCCCCTGCTGTCTTGACAGTGAACCGGTGTTCGGTTTTCTTCTCTTGGGAGCCCCACCTCCAGGGTATGTCAAAATCAATTTTGATGGGAGTGTCCGTTATAGAGCTGCTGGCTCTGCTTTTATCATTCGTGGGCATCAGGGTGATCTCTTAGCGGCGGGAGGCTTTGGTACCCTCGACTCATCTGTTCCTATGTCGGAGCTCATTGGTGCGTGGGGGGGTCTCTCGTATGCTATCAGAACTCTCAAGGCCCATAAGATTATGATTGAGGGGGATTCTATGACTGTCATCTCCTGGTTGTTGAGGGACAGCTGTTTGGATATTCCCTCAAATCCGATTTTGTTGGACTGCTGGTCCATGTTGAGGGAAATCCAGTCTGTTCAGATCCGCCATATCTTCCGTGAGGCCAATGCGGCGGCTGACTGGGTGGCTTCCTTTGTAGCTCAGCATGCGGGACCATGGACTTGGAGCCCTGCGGACCCCTGCCCGATCCTTCTCCAGCAGATTTTATATTCTGATGTATCTGGGTTGATTCATATGAGGAGTGTATGATCGCCCGTCTTGTAACAAAAAAAAAAAAAAAACCCTTCTAACTTCTTCCATAGTTCATAGGCTGAGGTTTCATTTGAAATATGATGGAATACTGTGTCATCCACCCATTGCCTGATGACACTGATTGCTTTTCTATCCATAGTAGCCCAATCTTCATCATCATATTTTTCTGGCTTCTCTCCCATCTTCTCAATCGGCTTGGCTAAATCTTTGCAATACAAGAGATCCATCATCTTTGGTTTCCAAATCAACCAATTACTGCCATTGAGACTAATCATCCTGCTAGTATTAGTGGTAGAATCCATCTGTGGCACGCTCAAATAATTTGTTCTGAGCTTGCAACCAGGCTCTGATACCACAATTGTTGGGAATACACCTTCAATCACCCTCGGAACAAATATGCGTGCACAATCACAACCACAATCACAGAATATGCGGAATAAAAATAAACACCACACAAAAACATCAAATTTACGTGGAAAACCCCTCCAATGTGAAAGGGAAAAACCACGGGGCAAATTCCGAGAGCACTTCACTAATCTTAATAAAAGATTACAACTTTTCTCCTAATTTCTTTTTGCCCAAAAATTAGGAAACACTTCGAACTTAAAATAATAGTTGATGTGGGTACAAGAAGGATCTCACCAACGTGTGGTTGCTCTTCCGTGCCCCCCAAATCTGCTCTCAGACTCGTCCGTATCGACCTCCTGAGGTTGCACAGGATTTTTCCCAAGCCTGGGCTTCTCTGGATCTCTCTCAGGCCGCGCACTGCTCTCTCCCCAATCTGGGATTTTTCTTCTCTCGTATATGCTACATACGGATCTCTCTCCCCCTACTTTATTTCCGGGTTTGTTTTCCCTTTTTGAAAACAGCTCCGTAACAAACTGTGATGCAGTTTGTTATCATGGGCTTCGTAATAAACTGTGATGCAGTTTGTTATCATGGGCCGGTTCCCTCCCCACGTGGAGGGAGCACCCAACACCGACGTGGTCCATGCCACGTTTTGTTTGAAACAAGAGCACATTCAAAAGCTCAAGGGGCTGGTGTTGGCCAAAGCCAACGAACGCAAGACATCGTTCCACTGCTCGACCATCGTGGTCGTGTTTGCTTATGTGTGGGTTTGCCTCGTTAAGCTGAGAGATCTTGCGAGTGATAGGAAAGTTTATAGCGCAATCGCGGTGGATTGTAGGAGCCGGCTGCAACCGCCGCTCCCGGCGGCATACTTCGGAAATTGCGTGGGGGCGTGTGTTGTTGAGGTGATGGCAGAAGATGTTATTGGAGAAGAAGGGGTTGCAACAGCGGCGGAGGCAATTGGCAAAGCAATTGAAGGCCTAGACAGAGTTATGGATGATGCAGAGGGGTGGCTGCGAAGATTTTTTTCGCTGGTGCCTGAGCAACCGCTGACGGTGGCAGGGTCACCAAAGTTGAGAGTTTATGATACTGATTTCGGATGGGGAGGACCGCGGAAGGTTGTCGTCACGTCCATCCCGAGTCCCGGAAATATATCAGTGGCTGAGAGCAAAGAAAAGCAAGGAGGAATTGAGGTTGGTTTAATATTTCCAGAGCATGTGATGGACGAATTCAGAGCTTACTTCTTGAATGGGCTGAAACTTCTTCAAAAGTGATCCCGAAAAATGATTAGAAAGATCATAAGGAATCTTGTTTCTTTTCTATTTTGTTAAGTCTTTTGTGCAAAATTTCTATCTTCTGATCGTCTTAATAACAGTGTCCTGCTTTGTTGTTTGTCGTGGAGGAAAATTTGGCTGCTCTGAAAGTTGGAATTTTCATGTGGTTGTTGATCAATAATAAACATTTCACTTTTCACTGTGAATGGTCCGAAAGAAAGACTGTGAACGGCGTCAGCCTTGCAATACGCGCAGCAGGGCACCTATAGCAGTCAATCATCAATCAGTCCCATTACTCGTTACAACATAAGCAGGGCACTATTCTTTTATGTAATATTATACAATTATTATAATTTTGATTTTAATGGTGGTATAGGTTAGTTAGATTGAATCTTGTACTCAATATACAAATTCTAGTCCATAAGTTGATTGATTTTTACTCTGTCTTTTGGTGGATGCGAGAGATTTGGACAGTGGAACCTTTTATCGGAGAATGGCCGTGTCGCGTCTTTTCACTTATAGCATTGCATTTTAACAACAAAATTTTATTATTATTATTATTATTATTATTATTATTATTTCTTTGCTCTTCCTAAACTTAACGTCTCTAACAATTATTTTTCTTACAAATATTTATATAGGACTGATTTTTTTGAGATTGGGACAGATTTGATAAAAAAAGATATAGATTTATTGGACCAGATTTAGTTACAGGATTAAGTCAAACTATTGATGTATATTTTAAGCCAATCTGACATGCTGTTTGATTTAGTTTGATGTGGAATCCAAAATAAACAATTACCCTAACATGACATCGTTAAACAAATATTTTCTGCGTGCTTCTAGCCCGCCTTTCCTTATAGCTTAAAGTTTCGTAACTCAATCGATTCTTATTATGTCTCGCCAAAGTATGCCTCGGATCCCACCACCTAAATATCCCTCAGATCTCACCAGACTAAAAGATTGGTGGTGCATCGGCACTGTTTTTTTTCTCGAAAAAATGGTGCTGTTTCGTCCTTACCCTCTTCTTCTAGGTTTTTTTTTTTTTTTTTTTTTGTCCTGCTTACATTTGAAATATTCAACCCTTTTCCTAAAAGTTTCATAGTTTTTATATATATATAAACAAGTGATCATGCCGCTCTAAGGCGAGTCAAATTTGATATATCTAAAAATAAAATTTGTGTTGAAATAAAAGGAATGGGTCTCTAGCTCCAAAAATCGAAGTGATGGATTATTCGGACAGCAATCCAGTCTTTTATTATATATATATATATATATATATATATATATATAATATATATATATATATATATATCCGTGCTGAAGCTCACTGTATGGGATGGCACAACACCTAACTTCAAGGAGAGGGATAATGACACGGTTCAGGGGAACTTCATATTCTCAGTAGAGACTCTAGAAAGTGTGATCAGTCAGACCGCCATGCAGGCTGCCACTTCTCAGGCGGCGCCCGGACCCAGGATACAAGAGTTAGCAATGCTAGTGGATAGGTAGAGCATGACTCCTAAGGAAGTCATGGGGAATTTGAGATTAGTGATCCAGGGCTCCGACGATGGGGTACTGGCGATGGAGGAATCAGCTTGTGAAAGCTGGTTATATGACCCCCTCCCCCACCTCATGTGAAGTGATGCGGCTCTTGATTTGGAATGCCCAGGGTGTAGAAAAACCTGCATTCTAATCAACTTTTGGCAAGATGGTCCTACAGCACAGTCCTGACATTTGTGTGTTGCTGGAAACCCGACTATCTGGAAGGAGTCTAGATTAAGTTAGACATCAACTCCATCTAGTGTGGAGTACCTATGCCATTAAGTCTAGAGAACTTTCTGGAGGCATCCTGGCTATGTGGAGACGAGGGTCAGTGAGGGTCGATGCTCTCCATTGTTGTGAGCAACAGGTGATCATAGTGATCTCGGAGCAAGCTAGCAACTCTTGGATCCTATCTGGCATCTATGTGAGCACTAAGCATAGGGAGAGATGGAGGCTATGGCACGAGATCTTCAAGTTAGTCACTCAGGGTTTCCCTTCTCTTATTGCTCGTGATTTCAATTGCATTGTAAGCCCTCATGAAAGAGGGGAGGCAAGCGATATGTGGACAACACGGATTCTAGGGAATTCATGGAGTTTTTGGGCGACAATGGGCTAATTGACCTAGGATATGTTGGTTCTCGATTTATCTGGTCCAACAATTGGACCAGTAGTGCCAGAGTTTGGGAGAGGATTGACCGAGCCCTTGGATCAGCGGAATAGTTGCAGCGCTTTCCCGGACATCAGGTCTAACACCTCCCAAGGATTGCATCTGACTACTATCCGCTCCTCATTACTACTGATAGGATGTGTCTCCCTAGGCCGCCCTTTCGCTTTGAGAAGATCTAGACTTTCTACCTAAGGTCTTGGGAACTAATCAGAGAGGTCTGAAGCCTGCCTATTCGTGGGGACGCGCATTATCAGATGACTCAAAAAATAATGTTGGCCAAGCACATACTTTGCTGGTGGAACAGAATGAAGATGGGCAACATCTTCAGGTGGATTGAGAAGATGGAGGCTGATATAGCTTATCTTCAAAGATAGGAGGACCAGGGGGAGGGCCTTCAGGAGGCTGATCTAGGGCTACTCCGTCGCTATCTTGCTTCTCACCACTCCCTTCTGAGGCAACATGAGCTTTGTGGAGGCAGAAATCCAGAATCCAGTAAATTAAGGAAGGTGATTGGAACACCAGATATTTTCATTAAGCTACGATGGCCAGGAGAGCAACCAACCAAATTAGGCAGTTGAGAGGGAGGACAGTACTCTGGTGACTGACAGTGAGGAGATTAGTGAGCACATTTTTCAGCACTTTAGATCCAGGTGGAACCCTCCCTTAGGGGAGGTTGCTCATAGTCAGGGTCCCTGCCCAACGGATCATGTTTCTGAGTAGGAACACAGCCCTTTTCCTTTCAATATCTTCTATAGAGGTACGGGACATGCTCTGGTCCCTAGGGGAGGACAAATTGCCCAGCCCAGATAGTTTTCCCTCCCTTTTCTTTCGTCGATAGTGGTCCATTGTTGGAGAGGTCGTCGAGAGGCGGCCCTTCACTTAGGCATTCCGACATAATGGAAGAAGACACTAATTATCCTAATCCCAAAGAGACCCGATGCATCTACCCCGAGCCACTTCAGATTGATTAGTCTTTGCACCACCATCTGCAAAGTTTGTGCAAAGGTCCTGATCAGGCGTTTACAGATGTGTGTGCCTTGCCTAATCAACCCTGAGCAAGGAGCCTTTGTTAGAAGATGTGGAATTACTGACAATGTCCTCATTACTCAAGAATTCATGCATGACCTCATGCGTGCCCCTGCTAGGAGAAGTCTCATGGCCATCAAGTTAGATATGGAGTGGGCTTATGACTGAATGAGTTAGAGCTTCCTTAAGCGGACCCTCCATGACTTTGGCTTCTTGGATAGCTAGATCAAGTGGATAATGGACTGTGTGGAAGGCCCTTCTTTTGCCATCCTGGTTAATGGCACCCCGACTATATACTTCTTTTCATCGATGGGCCTCCATCAAGGGTATCATCTATTTTCCTACCTGTTTATTCTATGTGGTGATGCTCTCTCTTGGGCTCTGGGAGATGCAGTTCAACGTTCTCTTCTAAAGCCCTACATAGCCCCTCCAGAAGTCCAACCCCTTTCTCAACTTCTATTTGCCAATGACTACCTCCTCATTGAGCGGGCCTCAATCCAGAATGTCAGATGGTTTGCTTAGATTGTAGAATCTTACTAACATGAGTGGAGCCAGTTAGTCAACCTGTAGAAATCATCCGTTATCTTCAGCCCCAAATTGAAGCCCAGCAAAAAAGCGAAGATCCTGGCCAGCCTAAGGATTTTGGAGCAGCAGGGGACCCTGCCTTATCTTGGTGTCCCTATGATGGGGGCTCAGATTTGGAGAGCGAACTGCAAGCCCTTGGTTCAGTGGGTTCGAGACCGCCTAGAGGGATGGCAGGCCACCTCTCTTTCTATGATGGGTAGGGTTACCCTCATCAAGTATGTCCTCAGTTCTATGCCGATCTACTTATTAGCTAACTCGTTGGCACCTAAATCATGCCTGAGGGAGCTTGAGCAGATTTTCTGCAACTTCCCATAAAGGCACTGACGAGATGGTTGGGGTATTCACCTGTTGACCTGGGACACTATCTGCTGCCCAATCAGGGAGGGGGGCCTCGGGATTCAGTCCCTCCAGATTGGGAGGAAGGCACTCATTGTTAACCCACTTATTAGTGGAGCAGAGTTATGAGAGCCCATAGGGTCTGGAGGCTGGATGCCCAAATCCAATCGTCTAGTTGTCATTGCCATATATGGAGGGAGATTTGTGCCCGTGCTCCAATCACGATGGCCCATGTCAGATGTTTTGTTAGAGATGGGACCATGATTGATGTCACTTAGGATGCATGGCTGTTGTCTATCCCCTTGGCAAGGTGGCCGACCTTTATGAGTGTAGATGTGGCCAACAACCTCCGAGTTTGCGACTTGATGATGAAGGACGATATGATCTGGAGATCCCAGAAGCTTTCTAGACTATTCAGGTGCTCACTAGCCTCTCGTATCCGCGCCATCCCAATTTCGCTCCACTGAGGACATGACCATAGGGTCTAGGATCCTTCCTACTGCCCTAATGTACCCTCAAACACCCTCTACGATTTGTGCAGGGGACCATCTGATGCCAGCGTTATTGTGACATAGATCTAGAGACTCCCCACCCATCCAGAGAGCACTTATTCATCTGGAAGACAGCCTGGGACCGCCTCCCTTTGAGAGCTCTTCTTCGATGGAGAGGTATAGATATTCCGGGGTCCTATTTGGTGTATGGGAGCTAGGAGGAGACCACAGAGGATGCGATCTTGAACTACCTTAGGGCTAGGCTGACTTGGAAACTTGCTAGGGACTAGCCCTAGGATGTCAATGATGGCGAGCGGCGACATCCTTTCCTTTAGTACCTTCACTAGAGTTGGCTTAGGAGGCAGGCTACGCAGCCTATATTGCTTATCAGATTTGGCTATCCAGGAATGCAGTGACCTTTGAGGCTAAGACCATCCCAGCCCATCGGGTGCTCCAGAGAGTTAGGTGCTTGGCGGCAAAGTATCATCATTTTAATGCGATATCACCTCTGGCTACCCCAGATTCTTGGGACACCCATGTTGCTTCGGCAACGGCCCGCAGGGCGATCTACATCTTCTGAGAGCCCCCTCTCCTGAGGTTTGTCAAGGTGAACCTTGATGGTAGTGTCCAAGGTGTGGTAGATAGAGCATGATATGTCATTCGGAATGACGAGGGAAGGATTCTAGCGACCGAGGAAACCTTCCTTCACGAGCCTTCTGTCCCAGGCGCTGAGCTTAGAGCGGCATGGGATGGTATCAACAGAGCGACCCAACAACTACGGATTGAGAGGATTATCACCGAGGAGAATTCTTTGGTGGTCATAAGCTAGATTTGGGATAGACTAGACCTCTGCGATGCGCTCCTTCTCTGCGATATCGGAAGGCTTCTGCAGGGTTCAATGGCGGTTTCAATCCACCATGTCTATGGAGAGGCGAATACAGTGGCTAACTTGGTTGCTTCATTCGTTGCATAACATTCCACTAGACAATCATGGTCTTAAGGGAACGAAATCCCTCCACCTCTCCAAGGGTTCCTTAATCTTGATCTCTCATGGATGGTCATGGTCTCAAAGGGACGAAATCCCTCCACCTCTCCAGAGGTTTCTTAATTTTGATGTCTTGGACTATCCTCGCATCAGATCAATATGATTGCCCGATTGTAAAAAAAAATAAAAAACAAAAGCGCTTCTTTGTTTTTAACCCTCTAGATATGCGTACACCTTCTTCCCATCGACTTCTTTCCATCCTTTCCATCTCTAGGTCTCCGACTCTCCAGCAGCACTAATAAAACTTCTATCGAGAAACCGACTGCTTGTATGACACCATCCGGCACAAAGAAACCTTACTCCTTGCGCAAAGGAACCTTGGTGCGTCATACAAGAAAATAGAGAGGAAAGAAAAGTTGATAATTTACAATAACATAATATCCTTATTATTGATGATTAAAAATGCATCGGTTGTTTTTTGGAAGGGTCAATATTGGAATGAAAAAAAAAATGAAAAGCACTTTTGAGTTTTCTCTCCGAAATCTCTTCGGTTTCAGAGAGAAAACTTTTATGTGGGCCCACCACTTTTTTCTCTATTTTTCCTCTAGTTTTCTTCCTCCGGACTTTTTTCTCCATCCAAACAAGATAAATTTCATTTTCTCTCCTATTTTCTCTCTAGATTTCTTTCCTTCCTAGTTTTCTCTCCATCAAAACATAGGGTTAGGCATGCATTATGTCATTAGGGTTGTGCAATTTAAGCTGGAGCACTTGGGTTGCTTAATCTCTTGACGATAGAACTTGCTAATAAGTTCTGCCACTTAACACTGCGCCCATGCCATGTCTTTCCACAAATTCATCTGTGGTTTAAGATACGACCCTCAATTCTCTAGTTGAGAAATTAAGCAAAATATTTTCTTAGCGCTGCAAGTAGTGGTCTTGAGTCATCTATTAGATTCAAATCCAGCAAGAAATCTGTGACACATTTTATGTCAGGTTTGGACAAGACTGAGATCAAGTTATACCAACATAAGGGGAGGAAAACCAAAAAAAAAAAGAAAAAAGATATTGGTTAGGATATTTAACATGTTAGCGTTCTGACTCCTCTCAGTTTTGGTTATTTATCTCAATTCTTTAAAATTTAGTCTGGTGTTCAAGAGGATTGATCAAAAATATGAAACTCTGTAAATTCTGCCAATCTGAACAACCTCCAGTAAAATGGCCATAACTCTCTCAAGAAACTAAACTGTTCAATGCGTTAGAAAGTAGATTTCTTAAGCTTCCCAACCATTTATGGTTTATAATTTTTGAACTTCTGGATTAGTACGGTCTTGAGACTACAGTCATTCCAAACTAGAATGCTGAAAGATTAAGGCCTCTGATTTTAAATCATTAATCCTAATTTTAAATTAATAAATTTATGTTTCTAAATTAATTAATATTTTAATTGTAAATAAATAGCAATTGAATCCTTGAGAAAGTGAGCTTAGGATTTTTCGGATCAAGCTGGTAAGAACCCCTGTAAATCTATATATTTGGATTAGTGCAAGTTGGTGTGGTCATGCATGATCCATGATACATGTGTAAATTATTATAATGCATCTTATGATAATGTGCATATACATATGATGTTGATCATGATATGTATAATTATAAATTATATATGCATGAGTTGGGCCTTATACGAGTTGTGATAAAATTATTATGAAATTAAATAATTATATGCTTATGTAATTGAAAAAAAAAGTTAAGTTTATAAATGTTGAGAGAATATAGTAGAAAGATGCCAAACTAGTCATGACTTGATTACCGTCGTGGGCTCGACTTGGTTGGAGTATGACTAGACTTGGTTGCTATCACGGGACAGAGCACTGCTATACTTGACAGCCTGCCATGGGCTAAACATGGCCTTAACCAAACCAGTATCAATCTGCATATAAAATGATGAAATTAAATAAATTATTATTTGATAGCTTAATGTAATTGAATATTAATACATGATATACGATGATTTAAACTGCTGTTAATTATAAAATATTGCTGCTGCCGCATATGTTTTAAAAAAATGATTTACTTATTGATTTGAGCTATGACCATTATCATTCATATCATGTTTATATATATATATATATATGATATCTACTATAATAATATATATTATATAGTATGCTATAATATAAAAAATTGTTACTGGACTAAGGCTCACTATATCTTCTTTTCATTGTGTATCAAAGCTGCATGAAGCTTAGCTTTAGATTACCATGGTTGGGCTGGTGTGAGGAGCAAAGGACAAATAATAGTTAGATCATCTGATATCAAGAACTATTATATTACAAAACTTTTAATTTTAAACGATCTTAAACTATTAGTCATTTTAAAAATAAATTATGAAGTTTTATATTTTGCATAATTATGAATTGTAAGCTATCAGGCTTGCATAATTTTGTAGGTCTCACTTCGGAATTATGTGGTTGTGTCACGTATTTAACCCAGTTAATGGGTTGGGGCGTGACACTTATGCACCCTGAGTATTGCCTTTTCTATTATCGAGTTGCTGCCCATGTACTTCTAAAATATTTCCTTATATGCTCTATGGCCACAATTTCTCTACATTGGCACTTGATGTACTCAACCTCATGCAGATTGAACTTTGAGAGGTCTTATTTTTCTATATCAACTTAATATCATAACCAAATAAGCTAGTTGAAATATATTATTCAAACTTTTTCATCTTATATAAGCAGTCAATATCTATATAAAGTATAGTCAATATATGGGATAAAACACGTGCCAGCACATATTCTAACATAATCCTCTTATTTAGACTTAGGTAATGTTTGAAATAGGGGATAAGAGTGGATATCCAGGGGATATCCCCTCTTATTCCCAAAAGCCATAACTATAAGGGATAATTGGGAATAAAGTTAACCAAAGGGATCATCCATGGTTAACCATGGTTAACCATGAGATATCCCCTCAATTTATTCCCTAGAGAATGCAGGAATAGCTGGTTATCCCTTCAAATAAGAGTAAAAAAAAGTTATCATATAGATTTACCTTTTTGCATTTGATATGATCAATAGGATAGTCAAGGGATATCCCTAGGGATAGCCAGGGGACAAACTCTATCCCGTACACTTATTCATGGATAATATTTTTTCTATCAAACACTACCTTAAGGTAGTGTTTGAAATAGGGAATAAGAGAGGATATCCAGGGAATATCCCCTCTTATCCCCAAAAGCCATAACTATAAGGGATAGCTGGGAATACAGTTAACCAAAGGAATAATCCATGGTTAACCATGGTTAACCAAGGGATGTCCCCTCAATTTATTCCCTATAGAATGCAGGAATAGCTGGTTATACCTCCAAATAAGAGTAAAAAAAAGTTATCCTTTGGATTTACCTTTTACATTTGATATGATCAATGGGATAGCCAAGGGATATCCCTAGGGATAGCTAGGGGATAAACTCTATCCCGTACACTTATCCATGGATAATATTTTTTCTATCAAACACTACCTTAATGTCCTCCTGAGACTAAAGGTTAAGTCCAAATTCAATCAAATCAAATCCGAATTCTAATCATATTAGCAAGGCTCCTTCTTGGCAGTCACTAGAAGGGTGATAGTCCCTTGAATTAGGATTGAATTTCTAAAGAAACCAAATAGCGTGCTATTGAAAGGCTTCAAGTTGTCCTTATTGATCTGTAACTTCTTAAAAGATTCAAAGTAAAGGATGTCAGCCAAACTTTCATTATTGGCTAGAATCATCTTCCCTATCACCATGAAGACTCCCAATGCATCATCGGAGGAGGGTTTTTTGGACTCTGTCTAGATCAGTGTCAAAAGAGGAAATGGCCTCCTCTGTCCTCTAGTTCTTTAGTGCCTGGCTTTGTAATGTCGGGCATATATTTTTAGCCAAAGAATTCTCTCTATTGGCGACAAACCATTCAGATATTACATCGATCACTCTAATGGTAGGCTAGTGATCACCATAGCCTGGCACTGCTAGAGGGGCTCTTGATTTTGCCCTCAACTACTAGTACTTCATATCGTGGCTATGGTTCAAATAAAAGTTGTAGCATCTACATTGGTCTTTACTCTCCAACCTCCCTTTTAGGGGCTTTGGCTGCCAAAGGTAGGGCTTGCTATTGGTCTTTATCAAGATTTATCACCTCGGGATGGCTAAGAGAATCGAATCTCCCTCATGCTTGGGTAGCTCCTTTAGCCTTTCAAGATTAAGGCTACACCATGGCCTCCTTTTGTGCTTCTCATGTTTCTTTTAACTAATAGTCCTTTCTTTTGAGGAGAATGACTCAGACTCTTTTACCTTAGAATATTTTCTATCTTTTAACATACTTGTCAGCTTGCTCAATATTGTTTTTCCTCGTGATAACCTCAAGGTGCTAATTTAAAACATCTAAGTTGTCACCTGGGGTTGGAGTCTTTGAATCTCATCCCCATAAGGGTGAGAGAGAGCTCCATGGTGCTAACTTCACTTGCAAGCCATCCTAATTCTTCTTACTAAACCTCCTGTTAGAGTGTTTGCAAGGTACGCATTCTAAGGTAGTGTTTGAAATAGGGTATAAAAGGGAATATCCAGGGGATATCCTCTCTTATTCCCAAAAGCCATAACTATAAGGGATAGCTGGAGAATAAAGTTAATCAAAGGGATAGTCCATGGTTAACCATGGGATATCTCCTCAATTTATTCCCTAAAAAATACATGAATAGCTGGTTATCCCTCCAAATAAAGAGTAAAAAAAAGTTATCCTATGGATTTATTTTTTGGCATTTGATATGATCAATGGGATAGCCAATGGATATTCCTAGGGATAGCAAGGGGATAAACTCTATCCCATACACTTATCCATGGATAATATTTTTTCTATCAAACACTACCTAAGAGATTTGCTATGGGGACTCGATGGTCATTGTTGCTGGATGGACCAAGAAGGGGGATCTAATCTCCAACCTGATTTGAGTAGTATCGATGGAATTAGTGAGAGCCTTTTTGTTAGAATTAAGGTAGTGTTTGAAATAGGGGATAAGAGGGGATATCCAGGGGATATTCCCTCTTATTTCCAAAAGCCATAACTATAAGGGATAGCAGAGAATAAAGTTAACCAAAAGGATAATCCATGGTTAACCATGGGATATCCCCTCAATTTATTTCCTAGAAAATGTAGGAATAGCTGGTTATCCCTCCAAATAAGAGAAAAAAGGTTATCCTATGGATTTACCTTTTTGCATTTGATATGATCAATGGGATAGCCAAGGGATATCCCTAGGGATAGCCAAGGGATAAACTCTATCCCATACACTTATTCATGGATAATATTTTTCCTATCAAACATTACCTAAATGGTGTGGCTTTTACCTTGTTTTATAGACGATGCCAATTTGATGCTATTGGGATTCAACTGGGGCACCTATGCATTAATAATGATGATGCTGTGCTGGGGAATAAATGTAGTAGTTGGTCTAGCAAGATAAGATTCAACACTGGATTTTGAGCTTTTCTGAGGATAGAAGGCAATCATGAAGAGCGTCGAGGGTTGCCCATTAAGGCACTTTGATGCTCAGCTTAGCATGGAAAAAAAAGATGAGTCTAAAGGCATGCCTTTAGCTTTTCTAATGGAGAGAAATTGAGAAGAGCAAGGAGTTTTTTAAAGGAAAAGAAAAGCCCCCTTCTCTTTGGATAGGACTTCTTTTTTGTAAGTAGGCTCAATATCAATGCTAAGTTTACTCGTATCATAATCCCATGCTTCGTCATAGTGGAGCTAGTCAGTAAATTAGATTAATTTTAACTACCGTGAGCCACATCTTTTGCCACAGACATAATGTGCATCTGATCTTATCATGTTTATATAGCCTGTAATTTTGCTAAGCAAAACGAGCAACAATTTTATTAGTCATGTTCTTTAATTTGGCAACGATTGGTGTCGAAGACGAAGACTGATGGCTATGTTTTTTTTTTTTTTAAGTAAAGGCGGGTGATCACACTAGTCGAGTGTGAGTCAATCCAGATACATCAAAAAATAGTATTTGCTTTAATACAATGGACAAGAACCATCCTGCTTCAAACCCAAAAATTAAAATAATAGGCGACAGAGGCCGCAACCCAATCTGCCGCCGCATTAGCTTCCCAGTATACATACCGAATCTGAACTAAATGAACCTCTCGAAAGGTAGCTCAGATATCATGGAGTAAAGGGTTGGTAGGAATGTAATCACAAAAGTCCTGACGAATCCATCGGATGACCGTAGTGGAGTCACCCTCTATAAATAAACAATGAGCATGGAGGATTCGAGTGGCGTAAGAAATACCAGCCCAGGCTGCATAAAGCTTTGCCAGAGGGACTAAAGAGTCTAGGAGGCCAAAGCTACCAGCCGCCAGTAACACTCCATTAGTCCCACGGATAATAAATGTAGAGACTGCATATCTTGCTCAAGCACTTCCATCAAAATTGATTTTGACAAATCCTGGAAGGAGAGCTCCCAAGCTATGAATACCGTGTGCCGGGTCGCTGCCAAGGCAGCAGAGAAGTCTTAGTGGCCAAAGCTGTTAGAATCAGAAACAGACCCATGGAGTATGTATTCTTCAAAGAGAAAAATAATTTTTCTCACAACCCTTCGAAGAGATACAACCTTGATGGCTATGTTTCTTTTTGTTAGATGCCACCATAATTTGATCCCATCAAGTATGATATATGGTTTGCTAGGATGACATTATAAAGGGGTGTTGAGGGGTAAAATCGTCGTTGCATTAATAATCGTGCAAGGGGTTAGGATCAACCCTGACTCCCACTTGCTGTGCAATACCCGCTAGAGATGAATCAGCCTCGGTAGATTGGGGCGCCTTAGCCCTCAGCGAGCCAAGGATTCCCAAGGCGCAGATCACATTTCTTGGCCTCAGCGAGCTATGACGTCTCTCTCGGCGTCAGCCGAGTTATAACATCTCTCTCGGCCTCCGCCGAGCTATCCCCATCTCTCTGGCCTCAGCCGAGCTATCCCCATCTCTCGGCCTCAGCCGAGCTATCCTGAGCTATCCCTGTCTCTCAGCCTCAGCCGAGCTATCCCAGTCTCTCGGCCTCAGCCGAGCTATTCCCATCTCTCGACCTCAGCCGAGTTGTTCCTATCTCTAGGCCTATGCCGAGCTATTCCTATCCATTGTGCCTCACCAGCCGAGCTATCCATGCCCCGACCAGACCAGGCACTCAAGCACCTCTGCGGAATCCGGCGCAGAAGAGTTTAAACAAAAAACATACCCGAGAGTGGCCTAGAGCCCTGGAGCCTACACCGTCTCCGAATCTCAAGACATCAACTAGCTCTCCCATCCGTTGATCCTCTAACTAACAAGATATGAATCTTACTGACCTCATAGCAAACTGGATTCGAATCCTAACAGCTTTCAGACCCACAACGCCCCCAGGTAATCAGGTGATCCTCTATAAATAGAACCGTCTCCCGACTTCTCAGGTATGTACACTTACTTACTGGCCCACTCTCCTTCTACATCTGCTCATCCCTTTCCGTCATTAACGCTCTGCTCGGAGCTCTCGAAAGGCCACCCCTGGAGAGACTCTTCAGCGAGCCTTCTCCTCTCATTTGTTGATTGCCAATCCGCTGACTTGAGCGTCAGAGGGTCTTCCGCGGAGGGCCACCCCCAACGCCTCACGCGTGAGGACTGTTTTGCAGGTCCACCCAGGAGGGAGCCCATCCTGAAGCCCGATCACACCCGAGTCGGAGGACAGATTTCAGCAGCAACAAAAAATGGCGCTAGAGGAAGGGCCCTCAAGTCCCACAAACTTGTGATCTAGACAAGGATCTCGATTTGAAAGAGAACTCCTTCCATGACCAATGAAGAAAGGCTACCTCCGAAGCCGGGGCCAGGTCGCCTCCCAAAGACCTGATCCGGTAAGCAGCGTAGCGCCACCGCCACCAAGTTGAAACTCTATCGCCACCGGCGGCCCCAGTGACCCAGGACCAGTTTGCCTCGCTGGTCCAGCAGGTCCAAGCTCTGTCCCACCTGATCTAGGGCACTTTGAAGCCCCCCACGGCTGCACCTACTCTGCACCTTCCTGAGGAGAACACAACCCTGTTCATTCAGCAATCTCTTCTTCCAGCCCTATGGCTGCTCCACATCGACGGGTCATCTAATGCCCATGGCTCTGGTGCTGGTTTAATCCTCACTAGCCCAGAAGGGGCGACCTTCGAGTATGGAATTCGCTTCTCCTTCCCAGCCTCCAACAATGAAACTGAATATGAAGCTCTGCTCGCTGGACTTTGAATTGCCCGTGACCTTAAAGTGAAGAAGCTGAATGCCTTTACCGACTCTCAATTGGTAGCTGGTCATATGCGGGGCAAATTTGAGGCTCGGGAGCCAAACATGATTCGGTACCTTCAACAGGTGCGGACTTACTTTCTATTTCTCGGAATTTGAAGTCATTCAGATCCCAAGATCCGAGAATGCACGCGCCGACCTATTGTCTCGGCTGGCAACTACGGAGTCGATGGATTCCGAGCGGAAGTTTCCCCTAGAGATTCTGGAAAAGCCTAGCATCGCGGAGGTGGACCGAGCGATGCAGGTCGAGGCGAACCATCCTGGTTTGACCCCATACTTAAGTATCTTAAAGAAGGATGCTCCCAGCCGACCGCAAGGAAGCAAGGAAGCTGAAATTGCAAGCCACCCACTATGTGTTGATCAACGACCAGCTGTATAAGCGGTCCTTTTCCATGCCGCTACTCAAGTGCCTTCGCCCATCTGAAGCTGATTATGCTCTTCGGGAGGTACATGAGGGAATCTGCGGCAACCATCTGGGGAACCGGTCCTTATGCCACAAGGTACTGCGCCAAGGGTATTATTGGCCCATCATGCAAAAGGATGTTGACGATCTCGTCCGAGCTTGCGACCCATGTCAGAGACATTCCAACATCCAGAGGCTCCCCTCTGCCAGTTTAGTCCCTATTTCCTTCGCTTGGCCCTTTGCTAAGTGGGGGATGGATATTCTTGGCCCTTTTCCCCTCGCCACTGGATAAAAAAGTTCTTGTTTGTCGTATCGACTACTTCACCAAGTGGGTGGAGGCCGAGGCCGTTGCCCAAATAACCGAAGCTCGGGCAGGGACTTCGCATGGAGATCCATTATTTGTCGCTTCAGCCTTCCGCATACTATTATCATCGATAATGGCAAGTAGTTCGACAACCCAAAGTTCTGAGGTTTCTGTGGGAAGCATGGAATCTGCCACCGCCTTACGTCGGTAGGTCATCCGCAAGCCAATGGAGAAGCCAAAGTAACTAATCGGACCCTGCTTCAAGGGATCAAGTCTTGGCTTGCCAGAGCCTGAGGCAAATGGGCGGATGAGCTTCACCATATATTATGGGCCTACCGCACCACCCAGAGAATCCCCACTGGCGAGACCCCATTCCGGATGGCCTTCGGCGTGGAAGCCGTCATCCCTGTGGATATAGGGCTTCCTTCTCCACGAATGGAGAGCTACTCGGAGGAGGCTAACGACGAGCAGCTCCGCACCAATCTTGACCTGATGGAAAAAATAGAGAGAAAGCTTGAATCAGGATAGCTGCATATCAGCAAAGAGTGGTCCGCTATCATGCCTCCAAGTCAAAGGGAAATCCTTCTCACCCGGCGATCTTGTCCTGAAAGCTGTCTCCAAACCACTAGAACAAGGAAAGCTGTCTCGAACTGGGAAGGCCCCTATCAAGTGGTGGAAGTCATCGAACCTGGAACCTACAAGCTCCAGGATCTGAGTCGGAAATCTATTCCCTAGACGTGGAATTCGAACAATCTTCGTATATACCACCAGTAGGGTACGCTTTCTATAAACTCGCCCTATTTGCAGCATTAGCATCCTGTCTTATTATTCATGGCTCTATCGCTGTAATCATTTTTTCCGCTGAAAAGTCACAATGAAAAATGGATGTTACTTACCCATTATCGGCATGACCGAGCTATCTCCTTGAGTAGAAATATCTCTGCACCATGGCTGGGCCAAGTCCTATTCGACAAAGACTCGGTATGGTCAGGCACTTCTAGTGCAGCTGGGGACCAAGTGATCTCCAAAATTTCATCTGGATTCGGGCAGCTTACAAGCCCTGGCCATACCAAGCGATCTCCAAAACCTCATCCGGATTTGGGCAGCTTACAAGCCTCGGCCGGATGAAGGGCGAAGAAAACTCCATCCGGATTCGAGCAGCTTACAAGCCCTGGCCGGATCAGAGAATGAATAAAACCTCATCCGGATTCGGGCAGCTTACAAGCCCTGGCCGGACTAAAGGGCGAAGAAAACTCCATCCGAATTGGGCAACTTACAAGCCCGGCCGGACCAAGTGATCTCCAAAACTCCATCCGGATTGGGCAGCTTATAAGCCCCGACCATTGGACAAAAATCATACCCGAGAGTTTAAACAAAAATCATACCCGAGAGTGGCCTAGAGCCCTGGAGCCTACACCATCTCCGAATTTAAGGCATCAACCACTCTCCCAGTCGTTGATCCTCTAACTAACAAGATATGAATCTTACTGACCTCATAACAAACTGGATTCGAATCCTAACGGCTTTCAGACACGCCCCCAAAGAATCAGGTGATCCTCTATAAATAGAACCTTCTTCCGACTTCTTAGGTATGCGTACTTGCTTACTGGCCCACTCTCCTTCTACCTCTGCTCACCCCTTTCTGCCATTAACGCTCTGCTCGAAGCTCTCGAAAGGCCACCCCTGGAGAGACTCTTCAGCGAGAGCCTTCTCCTCTTATTTGTTGATTGCCGATCCCCGCTGACTTGAGCGTCGGAGGGTCTTCCGCGAAGGCCACCCCCAACGCCTCTCGCGTGAGGACTGTTTTGCAGGTCCACCCAGGAGGGAGCCCATCCTGAAGTTCGATCGCGTCCGAGTCGAGGACAGATTTCAGCAGCAATTGTGGGAAAGGAAAACAACATCGTATGCAAAAACCGTATGTTTACTTGCAATCCGAAAGAAATAATTTCATCCTTCAGAGATACATATAAATCATAGTCTAGTATCAAGTCTCAATGCTCAAGAAGCACGTGTAGAATTAGAAAACTAATGTCAAATGCTGGCTGAAAAAAAAAAATTTACATCGTTACTCTTTTGAAAAAAAGGGGATTACATCAATGAATTTTATAATTTAAAGGACCGTTATAGGAGGAAATACTTATTTTAGAGTCAGTCAACCCGCAAGCAATTTTCCTCGCAGCTTTACGAAACCATGGAACTATACTCTAGCATGGCAAGTGTTTTCTATTCACATATTGTATGAACTGGAATCCCCATAGCCTTCTTTAGCTAAATATGCTCAGAATCCCGTAAGCGTTTCTTTATTTTAATGATTGGCGGTGTGCCCTGTTTAAATTCGTGCCGTCCAGTCCCATTCATATTCTTTTAATTGGATGCCCTATTCCTGGAATAGGGCCTTATTCCATGCTATTTCCCTAAACAGGAAAAAAAAAAAGATGATGAACCCTTTAGGAACTAGTATTTTGGTCAAACATCCTTATTCAATTCGTATTCCATGCTCCTTCATGGAATAACCCTATTCTCACTTATCATATTCCAAGGGAAGCAGTTAAAAAAAATTGACTATTACCCGCTCTTTGATTCATCGCCATTCTACTGATCCCTTCTCGTCTTCTTCCCTAAGGCTAGGGATTTCAGGAGCCTAATATATACATAATACACTTTTTTTTTACTAACTGTTACTAATATATGAACATAATATATATTAGTAATCCACTTTTTTCTTACTAACGTTACTAATTTATGTACATAACATACAAACTTTTAGTAGATCATAATAATAAATTAATTAATAAAAAATAATTTATTTAAGTAATTATATTAATAAATAAATTGATAATCCATTTTCATCTTTATCATTTGGTCAAGGGTACTTTTGGGATTTTTAAAAAAATTCTTCATATATTTCTAATGGAATATAGGCTTATTTCTATGTCATCCACACACTATTTAAAATAATATTGCATTAATTGCACTAGAATAAGGTGGAATACCATATTTTAAACCAAACAAAAATCTGAAATAACAAAAAAAAAAAGCTATTCTTGAAGAATTTGTATTCCTATTTCTGTAATAACATTTTGACATCCAATAGGTAGTGTTTGAAATAGGGAATAAGGAAGAATATTCAAGGAATATCCCTTTTTATTCCCAAAAAGCTATAACTATGAAGGATAAGGATAAGTTGGAAAAATGTTAATCAAAGGGGATAGCCTATGTTTACCTAGACTTATTCCTAGAGAATGAAGAAATACTTGCAGCTATCTTTTGAGGATAAAACTATTATTAAAAAAAGTTGATTATTTCCTTAGCTATCCCTTGGATAAACTCTATCATGTATATTAGTTAGGGATAGCATTTTTTATATCCAATACTGCCTTATATTAAATTTCTTGTTTGGACGTTGGTTTTGAAGCTAACTACGCGTTCCGGCACATATTAGTTGGGCTTCATTGGAAATATTCAACGCATTCCCTTCCCTTCATTCTCATATGGAGATTGTTGTGCATTGTTTTTGATATCATTTGAACGAATCTCCCTTGTTCTTTAGAGAGCTATCCCTGGTTGGGCGGGATAAGTAAAGCTCGTTTGCCTTGGGAGAACCACTTTAATTATAAAGACTACTCATGCGACGGATAATATGTTTAATAATAGATAATGTTGAGGACAAAATTGTCGTTGTATCAATAATCGTGCAAAGGGTTAGGATCAACCCTATCTCCCGCTTGATGTGCGATACCTGCTAGGGATGAGTCGGCCTCAGTGGATCGGGGCGCCTTAACCCTCAGCGAGCCTGATTACCAAGGCGCAGATCCCCATGTCTCGATCTCAACCGAGCTATCCTTGTCCCTCGGCCCCAGCCAAGCTATTCCCATCTCTTGGCCCAGCCGAGCTATCCTTGTCTCTCGGCCCCAGCTGAGCTATTCCCATCTCTCGGCCCCAGCCGAGCTATCCTTGTCTCTCAGCCCCAGCCGAGCTATTCCCATCTCTCGGTCTTAGCCGAGCTATCCTTGTCTCTCGGCCTCAGCCGAGCTATCCTCATCTCTCGGCCCTAGCCGAGCTATTCCTATCTCTCGGTCCTGGCCGAGCTATCTGTTATACCTCAGCCAAACTCAGGCACCTCCACGGAATCCAGCGCAGAAGAGTTCAAATTGTAAGATTCCAAACAGAAATCACGCCCGCGAGAGTGGCCTAGAGCCCTAGAGCCTACGCAATCGCCAAGTCTCGAGGCATCAACCAGCTCTCCCAGCCGTCGATCCTCTAACCAGCAAGATGTGAATCTTACTTACCACATAACAAACTGGATTCGAATCCTAACGACTTTCGGACCCACGACGCCCCCAAGGAATCAGGTGATCCTCTATAAGTAGGGCCATCTCTCGGCTCCTCAGGTATGCACTCTGGCTTACTGGCCTACCCTCCTTCTATTTCTGCTCATCCTCTTTCCGCCATTAACTCTCTGCTCATAGTTCTCGAAAGGCCATCCCTAGATAGACTCTTCAGCGAGAGCCTTCTCCTCTCGTTTGTTGATTGCCGATCCCCGCTGACTTGAGCGTCGGAGGGTCTTCCGCGGAGGGCCACCCCCAACGCCTCTCGCGAGGACTGTTTTGCAGGTCCGCCCAGGAGGAGCCCGATCGCGCCCGAGTTGGAGGATGAATTTCAGCAGCAACAAATTGGCGCTAGAGGAAGGGCCCTCAAGTCCCATAAACTTGTGATCCAGAAGATAAGGATCTCGATCTGAAAGAGAACCTCTCCCATGGCCAATCAAAGAAAGGCTATCTCCAAAGTTCGGGATCAGATTGCCTCCCAAAGACCTGATCCGGTGAGCAGCGTAGCACCGCTACCGCCACCAGTGGAAACCCCATCGCCACCGGCGGCCCTAGTGACCCAGGACCAGTTTGTCTTGCTGGGCCAGCAGGTCCAAGCTCTGACCCACCTGATCCAGGGGCGCTTCGAAGCCCCCCATCCAGTTGCACCTATCCCACATCTTCCTGCAGCCCCCGCTCATCCAGCGATCTCTTCTTCTGGCCCGCATGGGGTAGCAGACCCCCCTCACCGCCCTAAGGAAGCTGAGCCAGCCCCCCAAGGGGTCTGTGGCAAGGATCTTCCCCGATCTCAACGGGCCCAATCTCTCTCTCCGGTGATCTCTCGTCATTATGACACCGTCTCATTTCTCTCCTCGCCCAGCTCCTCCCGCCGTGCATGAGGAGATCCGCCAACAGCTCCGGGAGATGCGCCAGGAGTTGGATGCCGCCAAGCAGGCTCACCACTCCAGCATAAGGCAGAGCAGGGCATTCCCTTCTCCAAAGAGATCATGGAGGAAGTGATTCCCTCTCATGTCAATCTGCCCGCCATCGATCCCTACCATGGAGCCTCCGATCCTGACGACCACCTCAGCTTCCAATCGATCATGATGTTCTACGGGGCATCAGATACGACCCTCTGCCGCACCTTCCCGTCCACCCTTAGGGGATCCGCTCGAACCTAGTTCAATGCCTTGAAACCAGGTTCTGTTGGTTCATTTGACGAGCTGAGCCGCCTCTTCATCAGCCAGTTCGTCAGCAGCCATCGTCATTGATGGAGATCTGACTCCCTCTCTAAGGTTAAGCAGAGAGAGGGGGAGTCCTTGAAGAAATATCTCAGCCGTTTCAATACGGCCATGCTGGAGGTGGACCACCTTAATTATGAGGTGGCCATGTCCGCCCTAGCAGGCAGAGTGTTGAAGGAGAGTGACTTTTACCTAGCGCTGGAGGTCAGCTACCCTCCGAACCTCTCCGACATGATGGCTCTGGCAGACAAATATGCCAGAGTCGAGGAAATGGAGAGCCCGCACCGAGTTGACAAGGAAGAAGGAGCCCAAGGGCTCAGATAAGCACCGATCCACCTGCGAGCCAAGCCCGCCTTGCGCCAAAGGGTTCCTCTGCCGCTGCCAAGGAACCGTACCCGGATCCCGCCTAGGAGATTCAACCAGTTCACTTCGCTCACCGCTCCAAGGGTGGAGATCCTCATGGCAATAGAGCGCCAGCTCCCCCGACCACCTCCTCTCCGAGGGAATGTGGCCCAGAG